>APFE030073386.1:154627-252480 GCA_000404065.3 Pinus taeda | reverse complement strand
AATGAATCAATACGAAGAGATATTGCCTCAGATAGTAAACTAATGACAACAGTATATTCGGTGATATTATTTGAAGCGAGAGCGATACGTATGCCTCGTGAAACCAACAATTAGACAGGTGGATAATGAATCACCCAAGTCGTGGAAGCAAGGTTACGGGTGTGTCTACTAGCACTATTGACGAACCCTAGATATATCAAATCATCCATCAATACCTGCTAAAGTAGATCAAAAAATATCAACATCACTATAAACCCGATAGATAGATATCCGCAAAGATACAATATTTATAACCAAGCAAATGCTAGGCTGAAGCCTAAGCAAAATACTTTTTAATATAGAGCCCATTTCTAGGCTCCGCCAACTTGTCTCCCTCGAAATCAACCAACTCATAAGCTCTCTTTTTCAAAACAATTTTGATGATGAAGGGAACGTACCACATAGATTTAAACTTGGCTTCCCCCAAGACATATTTGTCTTGGTCATAGACCAGGAAAAGGTCACCTTCAGAAAAACTCTAGGATGGATAGCTTTATCATATTGAGGTTTTACTCTCTTTTCACGAGCTTTGTTAATTATGGCCACATCTCAACACTGCTCATCGAGATGTTCCAAATGAATGAGGCATTATTCGAGACTATAAGTATCGAGAAGAAGTTCAACAACTAATTTAAGGGAAGGAATTTTCAATTCCACAGGAAAAATTGATTCCAACACATAAACTAGTTGAAAAGGAGTAAAACCAGTGGCAGTTTTGAATGAAATTCGGTATGCCTAAAGTGCTAGATATAACATACTGTGTCGGTTGGATCGAGCTTTATTAATTGTACTTTGCAAGGTGATTTTTGATGAGCCCCAGAAATGGGTAACGATATGGGCTCATTCTGCCTATTATTTCAATTTAATCCACCATTCTCAATAGTTTTGTGCATGTTTTTGAATATATTTATGTCAATAGAGTGAATGGGGATAATCACTTTGCCATGTAGTCTAATGAATGTTTATTGCAGATTTTTTGGACAATTTTGGACAAAGACAAGGAAATTATGAGAAAATGGCAGCCAAACTCGAGGGAAACAGGGAACAGGACTTGTAGGAGGGGTGTATCCTTCATTAATGAACCCTTCCTTGAATTCTCCATCGGTAGCTTAGAGTACAAAGGCCCACATTGATGATTCCAACGGGTAGTCGAGCAAGTCAAGTAGGGTTGTTGTTATCTTCAATTCTAGGAAGTTGAGTTCCTTAATTTTAGGAGGACTCTTGGGAGTCCCCACTTGTATAAATAAGAAGGCTTCGAGCCTCAATAGGTTAGCCAGTTCTTAGTATATTTTCGCACTTTTGTGCAGCATTGTACTCAACTCATTTTCAAGCTCTTTCTGAAAACAATTTTTATGTGATGTAACTACTATTTTTGATAATGAAGATGAATGAAGTTTTGAGCCAGCACTGATTTTTTCCAGAGGGTTGAAGTTCTTGGGTTAGGGCCTAACCCAAGCTTCCCAACACCTCCTTTATGTACTTATATTTTTTTGTTTCCATTAATGAGTTAATTTCTGTTGCATATACTCATTTTATGTCATTAGATTAGGTTGCTTTTGATGGTTAGAATAGTTGTTTTTGCTTCAAGTTGCTTAAGTAAGTTGTTGTAGCGATAGAAAAAGATTTAAAAATGCCTACCATAGGTCTTGATCTCATTTCTCCCTCCTTGGGACTATGATCTGAGGTCAAGGCACTACTGCTGCCACCAAAAACACAGTTTTTGCTCCTTCATGCAAATGTTAATGTGATACTTTGATTTGGAAAAAATGATATTGGTTCAAATTTAATTTCTTAGATCATTTTATGCCCTTTTACCATATTTATCTCGCATTATTTTCTGTTCATAAGGTATTGTTCAACATTTTCCTGGTTTTAGGTCAGAAATTAGGTTAAGATAGACAAAACTATGTTTTCGGTTCTTGCTTTGGTCAGTTTTGAGAAGTAAGTGTGAAGATCTCTTGTAGGACATTCCAGTTCATCATTCCTCCATAAAACAGCCAACACCAGCTCACGTCTCATAGAACCCTCAGCTCATTCGCCACATTTCGCCAATTTGCCCTAATTTCTGCATTGTTTTTCCATAAAGTTGTTTTCTTAATATTTGAACAAATCCAACCATCTCCTTCATCCCTGATCTTTCTTGACAAGATATAGACCCCTCAAAACCTTCATCCAGCCTTCATTTCCCCTTTCCCATCATTTTTCCACCTTCAAACCTCTAAAAACAACTTTCGACCTCCTCTTGTAGATCCTCCTGTAGAACCTCCTGTAGATCCCCTACAGCGTTTTGTAGAACTTCCTGTGAGTGATTTTTCGAAGTCTGATCACAATGGAAGTCTTCAAAAGAGTACTAGGGGATTATTAGGACTTCTCCACACCTTCATCACCATCTGAAAAGGCCAACTCCATCTTCCTTTGCCACCAAACCTCCGCACAGTCACAACTAGTCAAATCATAAGCATAATAATTCCACATAAAAATACTCAAAAGTACAAAAAGATGATTTCTTATCATTTCTCTTCAGAAGTAGCTTGAATAAATGCAATTTATCTTTTCAGTGGTCAATGAAACCCATTTTAGTAGTTTCCATCTCTTTTCTTGCAAAAGTAGGGTTAGTGGGTAAACTAGAGTTTGCTAGGGTTTGCTAGGATTTGCATTTCATTCTAGTTTTTATTCTCTTTCTGCAAGTAGAATAGCCCCTGTAGAGTTAGCTTCCTTTCATCACATTTAAAGCTTCTTTTGAGAACTCATAGAAGTTGGCTTAAGCTCCTAGCAAACTTGTGCTAGTTGATTAAGTGACAGCCTACAGTAAGAGCTAGTACTTGTACATACAACACCGTCGCTTCCAAGTTTTTTACGAACTCCCATGTTGATAAAAGTAAAGAAGGAAGCCCCAGGAGTTGTAGCAGTATTGTTGCAATACTAGAGCTCACCACTCTCTTTGGTGCCATTGTCGAAGAAGCGTCAGAGTATTTTGTGATTACTGCTTTTTTTCTATTTTCTACTGCAACATTCTACTAAGTAGTTTATTTCAGCAAAAGTAGAGTAGTTGTTTCATTTCAATTCTGCAATTTCAATTATGCAAAAGTAGATTAGACATTTCTTTCTTTCAATTCAATTCTACAATTTCATTTCAGCAAGGGTAGATTAAACATTTCCTGCGTTCATTTCAATTCTGCAATTTCATTTCAGCAAGCGTAGATTAGACATTTCCTGCTTTCATTTCAATTTCGCAGTTTCCATTCTAGAAAAGTAGATTAGTCGTCTCCTACTTTCATTTTAGTTCCAAAATTTCTATTTCAGCAAGATTCATTTCAGTTAGCTGCAAGTTGTTGTTCAATCCATTTCAGTTTTGCAGGTACAAGCAGAAAAAAACACAAAAATCACCAAAAAAAAAGAGATTTCCTTTCAGGTCTCATAGGAACAAAGACAATTAAGGAAAATTCCTACCCAACACCCTATTGGTACGATTTCATTGCCATCCTTTTCTTCTAGAAATCTATCAATTGTCTATCTTTTTCTCCCATAAACCCCTCATATCCATCGAAATTGATTAATCAATAGCATTATAGTTATTAATTTACATTAAATTTAATTTGTGAATTTTTATGTTAAAAACTAGGAATTTTCAACAAAAAGATTACACGATGTCATGACTTCATATAAATGGTTTATGATGTAACATGTGGCATGGCAGGCAAGTCAAATCAATGGATATGAATGTGATCTGGAATGTACATGCATGGTGAAAAATCGATTCAACAACAAATCTAACGCTCCTGGATATGCGGTCAATGCTGGTCAAACCCAGCCTTTTTGGTCACAAAGGCAACAAAAAGCCATAGTTTTCCAAACTGATTTCGTTTTGCTTTTGGAAATCAGTTTAGATTAGAAAGGACAAAAATCACTCTTTTGTAAAAGCAGAAACATCTGCATAATGTATGTACATTCGATTTAGATAGGAAATAGGCAGATAAAGACTGCGTATTGTATTATTTCTAGGACAGTTATTATCTTTGTGTATTGTTCCAGAACATTGCTCTTGTATGTGATTTCAATCTTCAGACTTTAATTACAGTCACTGTTTTATTCCTATAGTGCTTATGTGTTAACATCCTCATCGCTTGAAGTTTCTTAAGTGTGCCATTGAAGCGTGGACGGGCCCTACGTGGATTAGTATACTGTTAATTTCATTTCCATATTGTCTTCAAATTTGAATAGTGTGCATAGTGTTTAATGTTATTTCCTTGACTATGAGTTTATCGATTTGAATAGAAATTCTTGCAAATGATATTCATGGTGATAGCTTGAAGATTTGATTGCTAGATCATTGAACAATATCTTGTAAAAGATTTGATCGATCATCATATTTCAAAGCATCTCTGTAGACTCTGTTTTCATGCATTTAAAATTTCAGTATGCTTTTGATTTTCATGAATGCTTAGTGTGTTAGCTGGAAAGAGTTTTCATGTATAATATCCTTGTAAGAGGGTTGAAAACTCAGTCTAGCAATACACTGTATCCTTAGGACAGTTAGACAAATTAGGTGATCTGGGTGTTAAGGTGAGAGGAAACATATTTCAACCTCCTGTAAAGGAGTGTTGTAGCCTGTCACAATAGACACTTAGTTAGGGATCCTTTTATGTCTATAGACTTTAGACACGTGCCTTTAAGTTTACCTACCTCGGTTGATATTAAATCTAGTCTAATCTAGCACTCTAGATTGGCCACTACATTTTGGCACTGTTGCCAGGGAAGCGCAGTCAGAGGATTTCAAAAAAAAATCAAAATATAAAAAAGAATTAAATAAACAAAAAAAAAAAACACAACATAGATTTGATTTTAATTTTCATTTTAGAAGTCATGTTTGCTTATGCCTAGATCTAGAGATAATAAAGGTAGATTCATAAAAACCCCCCATCCAAAAACTAACCTACCACAAAAAGCAGACCCTTTGGGAAAAATTGAACACACAACACCAGCTGAGGAAATCACCAGACAAAAATTAGAGGATAAACATAAATCAGGCCAAAGACTTACACTCATTGAGAGACAAATCCTCTTGGCACACGAATCACAGAAGAAACATCTCCCTGGATCTTCTACAAAAAGAGAAAGTAGAAAAATTACTCAACAATCTCTAGAACAACCCTTTGGAATGAGTGACACTGAACAAGCAATTAAATCACTAGAGGAATCTATAAAAATGTCTGAGGAAGGAGGAGGATCAGCAAGAAGAACCACTCCTGAACAACAACAAGATCAGAGAGAGGAGGAAGAGTCAACCTTTAAATTTCCTATTCATGAACCAGAAGACAATCATGATGAGGAAATAAAAATGAAAAACATACCTCCTTCTGTGTTACCAAAATTTTATGGCACGGCTTTAGAAGACCCAGATTCATTCTTGTTTGAGTTTGAAATTGTATGTCGAACATATGGTTACACAGATGATGCCCATAGGCTTAGACTCTTCCCAGCAACATCAAAGGCATCAGCACTAAGATGGTTCATGGGACTTGGTGAGCATGCAATAACTAATTGGGATGGCATGAGAAGAATATTCCTAAAGAAATACCAACCTTATTGTAGATCGAAAGATTCTAAAGATGATATCTTTAGGAGGAATCAACAAGAGGATGAAAATCTAGAGGAGTACTTGGAACGATTTGCTTACAATTTACAAAAATCAAAACATCGATCCATGACTCTTAATCTCATTCGAACAATATTTTTGAAGGGCATTCGAGAGGAATACTTAGATGATCTTAATTTGATGGGAAAAGGTGATATTTCCACCTTACCTTTCAAAAAAATTGCTAATTTATGTGAAAAGTATTCTAGGAGCAAAGCCAAAATTGGAAAGAGAACCATATCATCCAAAGCCACAAAATCTGCTTCAGCAAGTGTCACATGAGCTGAAATAGGAAATTTGTTAGAAGAATTCAAAACAGATCTATTGAGTACCTTAGGAACTCAAATTGACACTCTTAAATCTAAGAAAATACAAGAAGAGGAAGATCAAATGATGGCTATCTTTTGTCCAAAATTCTGGAAGAAACATGCCTTAAAAGATTGCCCATTAGAAAACATTCAAGTTTGTGCCTTTTGTACTGAAAATCATGATATATTTCATTGCTCTAAAGTCGAGGTTTTGCATAATTGTAATGTGGCAGCTAATACAGATATGGGGAATGTGTATTTTATGGGCACAAAGAGACCATGTCAGCCAATACCTCCACCTCAAGGTATGTTCCCAAACCAGAATTTGCAATTTCCTGCACATGATCATATGTATGCTCAGAATTCGTGGAATGTACCCATGCCATGGCAGCACCAAAATTACCCACAACGACAATGGAGGCCATCTCAGCAATACTCTCAACAATATCAACCATATCCTTAACCATACCAACCATATTCGCAGCCATATCAACAATATCATTAGCCATATTCACCATATCCTCAACCATATCAGCAATATCCTCAACAGCAAGTTGTTTACCCACATCAACCCCAACCCACTCAACAAGTATTGCCTGCTTCTCCACCAATAAATCCACCACAATTGCAACTTCCATCTAACCAAAAACCTCCTAGACCTACTCAAATACCTGCTCAACCTATACCAAATCCAAATAACAGAGCAGAGAGACCAGCTTATAATGTAGATGAGGGACCCTCATATCCCACATTACCCTTGCAAAATATCAATTTGAGGTTTGGTAAGGTACTTCAAAAAGAGTCTCTAGTAGCTGATAAACAAGAAGAAAACGAAGAAAATGAAAATGAAACTTCAATTCAAAGGAAACAAAATGATGACATCAAAAATAAACAAATGCAACCATTTCATCCACCACCTTTTCCAAACAGATTGGTCGAAACAAAACTTCCCATGTCTATACCACAATTTGATGTTTTAGATGAGCTAAAGAATGTCTATATAAAAATTCCGCTACTACAAGCCATAAAAGACATTCCCATATATACTAAAGCCATCAAATAACTATGCCTCAAAAAGCCTACTAGGAAAAGAGTTGATCTACAAACCATTCATGTTATTGGACATTTAACTGGCCTTATGACAAACACCATTTCAATGGAAAAGTATGTTGATCCTGGTATTCCCAGAGTCACTACAATCATTAACAACATACATATTCCAAACACCTTAATTGACCTTGGGGCCGCAATAAATGTGATGACTCTTGAAACCATGAAAACACTCCAGCACACAAACTTGCAGCACACAACAATTGTTCTAGGACTCGCTGATAGGTCTAAAGTGATTCCTAAAGGGATTTTGGAGGACATGATTGTTTCATTGGATTCTTGGGAGTATCCAGTGGAATTTTTAGTTCTCCAGCCAAAATCCAATTTAGGAGGACACCCTATCATCCTTGGTAGACCATGGTTAGCAACTGCTGATGCATTCATATGATGTAGATCGGGTAATATGATCATTTCACGAGGAACTGAAAGAAAACAAATCACTCTTTACCCATCAGCACAATCACCACCAGTAGCACATAATTTATGGCTTGATGATAAATACAATGATAAGGCAGAAGTTCAATCTGTTTTTGGTGTCAACCAAATCTATGATTTTCATGAACATAATAATGATGATTTGGTAGAATTGTTCCTTTCTCAACCTGATGTTTCCAAAGAATTGAGAAATGACCAATACCTTGTTGCAGATGAACTTTTGGCCCAAAATTTTCAGGAAAGATGCACCATTCATTCTTTGCAAACAACATCTCACAACATTTTTCCTATCCAATCTATCACAAACACACAGAGCAAGACCATAGAGATTAGTCCAAGAAAAACTTTGAATATTGGCACTCACCTAGACTCATCTCATGAGGAGAAATTGATTCAATTATTGAGAAAATACCAGAAAACATTTGCTTGGGACTACATCGATATGCACGGAATTCACCCTTAAACATGCACTCACCATATTTATACAGATAGTAATATCAAACCAGTGAGGCAACCACAGAGACGAATGAATCCCATGCTTCAGGATATTGTTAGAGAGGAATTACAAAAACTGTTGAAAGTCAATTTTATCTACCCTATCTCTAACAGTCAGTGGGTATCCCCATTGGTAGTAGTGCCCAAGAAAAATGGTAAGTGGACGATTTGTGTTGATTACAGACAATTGAACAAAGCAACCCTCAAAGATTAATTCCCACTACCATTTATTGACCAAGTGCTAGACATATTAGCTGGGAAATCATCATTCTCTTTTCTTGATGGTTTCAGTGGCTACAACCAGATCAGGATAGCCTTAGAGGACCAGGACAAACCCACTTTTACTTGTCCTTGGGGCACTTATGCTTATAATGTTTTTCCATTTGGACTTTGAAATGCTCTAGCTACATTTTAGAGAGTTGTATTAGCTATTTTTGCTGATTTAGTTCATGATTGTGTTGAAGTTTACATGTATGATTTTTCAGTCTATGGTAATCCATTTGAGCATGCATTAGAGAATCTTGAAAAAGTTTTGAAGAGATGTATTGAAGCTAATATGTCCCTGAGCAATGAAAAGTGTTTTATGATGTTAAATGAAGGGATAGTATTAGGACACTATATTTCTTCTCAAGGCATTAAAGTTGATCCATAAAAAATCCAGATCATTGTCAATTTGCCAATTCCGAAGACTCAAAAAGAGGTAAGAAGTTTTCTTGGGTATACAAGTTATTATAGAAGATTTATTGAACATTTTAGTAAAATAGCTTTGCCTTTGTTTAAGCTTCTAGCTAGAGATGCACCTTTCAACTAGAATGATACTTGTCAGCACGCATTCGAAACGCTCAAAGAAAATTTATCAACCACACCAGTCTTAAAAGGACCTAACTGGAACCTACCATTTCACATCTTTACAGATGCATGTGATACTGCAGTAGGTGCCTCATTAGGCCAAAAAGAGGAGTCTTGTCATTATGCCATATATTTCGTTAGTAAAAATCTAATACCTACAAAATTAAACTACACAGTCAATAAAAAATAAATGCTTGCAATCATACATGCTGTGAATAAATTTTGACATTATATAACTGGTTATGAGGTTTTTGTACATACTAACCATTCTTCCATTAAGAATTTAATGAATAAACCAGTAACTAATGGTAGAGTTACCAGATGGTTGTTATTATTACAGGAATTTAACATCACAGTGTTAGATAGACCAGGTAAGGAGAATCAGGTGGCAGATTTTCTTTCTAGACTGCAAAATCCAGGTGAGGTTGTTCCAGTTGAAGATTATTTTCCAGATGAAAATTTATTTGCAATTTCAATAGTGAATACTTGGTATGCTGACTTGGCCAACTATTTGTCCACAGGAAGAACACCTCCATATTTTACTCCAAAGGAAAAGAAGAGGCTAATCAAACAAAGTGCTCGATACTCATGGGTTAATGGAGATTTATTTTAACACTGGTTATGATATGATTATTAGATGATGTGTAAGAAACGATGAAATAATTGATATTTTAAAATCTTTCCATGATGAACCGTGTGGTGGGCATTTTGCAGCTAAAAGAACAACATTCAAGATTCTTAGTCTTGGATACTACTGGCCATCTATTTTTAAGGATTCCAAGAAGTACGTGAAGAGTTGTGATAGCTGTCAAAGAATGGGTAGGCCAACAACTACAAATGAAATGCCACTTCAGCCTCAAATACACTTAGAGCCATTTGAAAACTGGGCTCTAGATTTCATAGGACCCATCAATCCAACTTCCAAAGGTAAGAAGTACATCCTAGTATGTACTGATTACGTGACAAAATGGGCTGAAGCCAAAGCACTAGTCCGGGCAAGTGAACAAACAGTGGTAAACTTCCTTTTTGAAGAAATTTTTGTAAGGTATGGAGTACCAAGGGAGATAGTGATAGATCAGGGTACTCAGTTTACTTCAAAGCTAGTTAAAGACATCACAAAAAAATATCAAATCAAGCACAGAAGAAGTACACCTTACCATCCACAGGCCAATGGCCAGGTGGAATCCACAAATAAAACATTGGAAGGAATTATCACTAAGACCGTAGCAATGAACAGAAAGGATTGGGAAGAGAAGCTCAAAGATGCACTCTGGGCTTATAGAATCACATGGAAAAACACTACAGGATTTACACCATATGAGTTGGTGTATGGCAAAGAGGTAATGCTTCCTATTGAATTTCAAATACATACTTATAAGATGGCTGCAGATTTAGGAATTGATCTTAATGAAGCCCAACAAGGAAGAATTCAGCAATTGAACCAGCTGGATGAAATAAGGTAGCAAGCAGAGGAGACAACACTCCTAATGCAGAAACAAAGTAAGCAGTGGCATGATGCACATATAAAAAAGAAACAGTTCAAAGAAGGAGACTGGGCTTTACTCGTTGACTCTAAATTCAGAGATCATAAAGCCCAATTTACCACACATTGGATGGGCCCATACGAAATAGTTCAAGTTTATGAAAATGGGTCAGTCAATCTTATTACCATTGATGGAGAAGGTCACCCCTTTCTTGTCAATGGCCATAGGTTGAAACTCTATCATAGGCCCATCACCAAGGATGAATTTCTTCAAACTGTATCTCAACAAAGGGAGGTTGAGATATTGCAGCCTTCAGCTGTGATATCTCTACCTTAGTTCATTTCATTTCAATTTATAATAATAATAATAATAATAATGGTTTAGATGTGAAAACTAGACTTTGGCACACTCTAACCCAGAATTCTTACTTGAAAACCAATTCTTTGGCTGGTAAGAATTCCTTGTTCTATTTGTTTCCTATTTGATTCATCGATTCAATAATGACTTGAGGACAAGTCAAAGCTTTAGTGGGGGAGAAGCATCAACATTTTTGTTTTCCTTATCTCATCTCCTCATTGTAAATTCTCAAAAAGCTTGTTTCAGCACTTCAGTATTTCAATAAAGAAGTTGTTTTTGTCTTTGTTCTAATTAGAGGGACCTGTTCAAGAAATATGCAGTGGGACCTGTTCAGAAGACTATGTTACCAGCACCAATATTAGGGGGACTTGTTCAACAAACATCAGAGGGACCTGTGAAAGACTGCTATCTCAAGCTATTTCAACAAGGTTTCACCAGAGTTTCAAAGGTTGCTTATCATCAAGGCTCCATAAATACCAAAGATCAAGGAAGCTGCACACACATAGATCTTTTTCAGATTTCAAAGAAGCTGCACAAACACTCTCCAGATCTTAGAGGGACCTATTGTATCCAAATTCATCTCAGAAGGTACCTGTTATGGACAGTAAAGATTATTCATATCTGGACAATAAAGATCAGTCCTACCTATGCATTCCAACTCAACTCTTGATCAACCAACAAAGTGTAATGTATTGTTGTAATTTTTATTTTTAACATTTAAAATTCTTGGATTATTTTAGTGTTAAATATGATGACTATGATTGCTTATGATCAATTTCAAAAACACCCCTATACCCATCACCCTTGTCACATTCCTAACTCCTATCATTTCCCAACACACTCTAGCCTATCCCCATACTCCTCCTATGATTTTTAAATCTTCTCCTACACCACCCTTCAAGCCTTGTTATTAACTCCTCATTCTTGAATCGGCCATCAAACCTTACTATCGGTCCAACATTTTCCTAATCGGCCAAGTACCAATGAGCAAGGGACGTGTGGTGAACCATTGGAGAACCAAGTGTTGAACAATTTCATTCATTGTTTTTTAATTGGCCAAGTTATAACATGATTGTTCGACCCAAGTCAACTCATGCAAACAACTATCTGTTATCATCACTTCAGCACTCCATATATGCTTACAACGTTCTCATAATTGTACCTATACAACCCAGTACAACTCCTCTATCTTTTTAATATGAATGCGCTCAGTTATTATCATTATAGTGAATTGGGTAAGGTCGGTTGTTAAAGTTTCATTTCATTCTCAGTTTGTAAAAAGGGCATTACCATACTAGTAATTCAAACGCTATGATTTCAGAGAAGGCCGAGAACAGTAGGTGCTACGAAGGGAGAGCATAGTAATTGGGCTCACGAGTTTCCACCTCCACCATAATACAAGGACATTCATCTGGTCGCTGCTTAAGCCATTGAAGAAGGAGACCCCGAGAACAGAGGGCACTACCAGGTCGGTTGAGTGGAGCAAAAAAAAAAACAGAGGTAACAAATCAAGAGACCCTTGTTGAATTGTTAAGCATAAACGAAAAGGGTTAGAACAAGAGTTTCTTTGTCAAAATGACTAATAGAGTAGAGCCTAATACATTTGATAGTTCCCAGTATCATGATGACTGTATTACAATTTTAAGGGAAAAGCAATGGTTACCCTTCCTGGAGAAGTTTAATGGGAACAATGAAGAAGTAGCTAAACAATTTGCATTTACATTTAATGGAGAGAAAGAATTGACAAGCAACTTCTCTTTTAGGATTTCAGAAGACACCATAGCACAAACCTTTGGAATCAGCCCAGAAGGAGAAAAATATTTCAAAACAAAAAAATTCAAGGAAAAATCATGGACCCAATTCATGTCTAGGTCAAGGGTTTCATCTGTTAACTGGAAAAAGGGTGTCCCTTGAAGCTAGATGATGCACCCATGGGATGAAATGGTGTATATTATTTAGAAATTTGTTACGTGTGAGGGTTGTTATAGCATAGTCTATTTATATCACATCAAACTCCTGTTGCACTTAAAAGGGCAATTTACCATTAGTCTACCCTATTTCCTCTTACAGAGTTTGACTAAGATGTCAAAAACTATTCAAAAGCAAAAGGGTAATGAGGATAAAAGCTTGTATCATTTTGGGTTAATTAAAATTCTAATTGAATTTGAAGTGCAGAGGAGGGGAAAAACATGGAAGGAATTTTTGGTTGCTAATCAAATCAAAGATGGAGAAGATGAATAGGAACAGCAAGAGCACTCGGGATTTATGCTTGACATTGATGAGGAAATCCCTATGCACAAGTCAAGCAATGTCCCTCCACATAACAGTAGTGTAAGGACGAGAAAGATGAGGCAAGAAGCTGCCCAGAAAATTGAGCAAGACAAAATTTTCACTACATATACAAGAAGATCCAGGAGAATACAAAAGACCAAGACACAAGAAGATCAACCAGAGTCAAATGCACATGCATCGATGGACATTGAGAGAAGTGCTCATTCATAGCCTAGACCGGAAGCCAAAATGGAAGTTGAGAGCAACAACAGACAAGGGAAAGAGTCACCACCTACAAACAAGAAACAGAGGAGGTTAGAAAAACAAACTGAAAAGCTAAAAGAAGAACTGATGGAGGCCAACATGCTAGAAAAGGTCATCAAGAAGGAGAATGAAATGTTGAGAGCTCAAAGTAAGAAGACTCAACAGAAAAATGAGAAGCTAAAGGAGAAAATCAAAGAACTCAAGGCTGAACAAACCGACATTTGCAAGTGGGCAACAAAATGGTATACTCAAAAGAAAGCTCTCAAAGAGAAATACAAGAATTTGAAACATGAGCTCCACATTCATAAGGATTCCCAAGCTAAGAAGAATATAGATGCATTGTTACAAGCAGCAAAGGCGCAGGCAGGAACAGAGTATAAAGGAAGCACATCAGGATTAGCATGAGGACATTGTAAATCATTGAGCTTGGGGGAGATGTTGGTACCATTTCATTGCCATCCTTTTCTTCTAGAAATCTATCAATTGTCTATCTTTTTCTCCCATAAACCCCTCATATACATCGAAATTGATTAATTAATAGCATTATAGTTATTAATTTACATTAAATTTAATTTGTGAATTTTTATGTTAAAAATTAGGAATTTTCAACAAAAAGATTACAGGATGCCATGACTTCTTGTAAATGGTTTATGATGTGACATGTGTCATGGCAGGCAAGTCAAAGAAATGGATAGGAAAATGATCTGGAATGTACATGCATGGTGAAAAATCGATTCAACAGCAAATCTAACGCTCCTGGATATGCGGTCAATGCTGGTCAAACCCAGCCTTTTTGGTCACAAAGGCAACAAAAAGCCATAGTTTCCCAAACTGATTTTGTTTTGCTTTTGGAAATCGGTTTAGATTAGAAAGGACAAAAATCACTCTTTTGTAAAAGCAGAAACATCTGCATAATGTATGTACATTCGATTTAGATAGGAAATAGGCAGATAAAGACTGTGTATTGTATTATTTCCAGGACGGTTATTATCTCTGTGTATTTTTCCAGAACGCTGCTCTTGTATGTGATTTCAATCTTCAGAACTTAATTACAGTCACCATTTAATTCTTGTAGTGCTTATGTGTTAACATCCTCATCGCTTGAAGTTTCTTAAGTGTGCCATTAAAGCGTGGACGGTCCCTACGTGGATTAGTATACTGTTAATTTCATTTCCATAGTGTTTTCGAATTTGAGTAGTGTGCATAGTGTTTAATGTTATTTCCTTGACTGTGAGTTTATCGATTTGAATAGAAATTCTTGCAAATGATATTCATGGTGATAGCTTGAAGATTTGATTGCTAGATCATTGAACAATATCTTGTAAAAGATTTGATTGATCATCAGATTTCAAAGCATCTCTGTAGACTCTGTTTTCATGCATTTAAAATTTCAGTATGCATTTAATTTTCATGAATGCCTAGTGTGTTAGCTGGAAAGAGTTTTTGTGTATAATATCCTTGTAAGAGGGTTGAAAACTCAGTCTAGCAATACGCTGTATCCTTAGGACAGTTAGATAAATTAGGTGATCTGAGTGTTAAGGTGAGAGGAAACATATTTCAACCTCCTGTAAAGGAGTGTTGTAGCCTGTCACAATAGACACTTAGTTAGGGATACTTTTATGTCTATAGACTTTAGACATGTGCCTCTAAGTTTACCTACCTTGGTTGATATTAAATCTAGTCTAATCTAGCACCCTAGATTGGCCACTACACACCCCCACCACATCACTAAGTCACCCTTCTCTCTTCTTTGGTGGCAGTGATCCAGAAGAACCTATAGGTGAACCTCCAGAGATATACGAAGATCCTATAATAGAAGAAGAACAAGAAACCATTCCTCCTGAGACCATAGCTGAAAACAGAAATTTTAGAGGAAATGGGGAAAGAATAGAAGGTGCCTTTCCTATCTGAGAGACCAATGGGGACACAAAAATGAAAAACATAAGTCCTTCAGCCTTACCTCACTTCCATGGACTGACTACCGAAGATCCTGATACCTTCTTGTTTGAATTTGTCGTTCTATGTCGAACTTATGACTATGCAGAGGATGAGCAGAAGTTGAAACTGTTTCCTTCTACCCTCAAAGATGCAACATTGCGCTGGTTCATGGGGTTACTTGGAAATAATATCACAACTTGGGCTCAGATGCAGCAAGCCTTTAACAACAAATACTGGGACTACTGTAGGTCAAAGGATACTAAGGAAGAAATCTTCTGAATGACCATGGGAAGTGATAAATCTTTAGAAGACTATGAAGAAAGGTTTCAACTCAATTATAAAAGGGCCAGGTGCATACTTGACCCTGAAACTCTGCAGTTGGTTCTGCTCAGAGGAGTCCTTGAAGACCTTCTAGATACACTCCATTTACTGGCTAGGGGAGACATCTACCAACTAGCTTATGATGACATAAAGACTGTGTTTAGAAACCATTCTAGGTCAGCTAGAAAGAGATGTAGGGGAAGTCAACCTTTAACCAGTACATCCTCATCCAGTTCATCCCTTAGAAATGAACTTGAGAATCAGCTGGAAGATTTCAAGAGCGAGATGAGGTGGACTCTTGCCATGCAAATGGATACCTTGCATATCAAAAGGAAGCAAGAGGAAGCCGAGAGGGCTTTGGCCATATTTTGTCCTAGATGCACTAGAAAGAATACTAGGAACGAATGTCCATTGCACTCTATAGAAGTGTGTTTAGTCTGTGAAGAAGACCATCCTATGAATCAGTGCCCTTCCTTGCTCGGAATTAAAGCTACATATCAAGGGGTCGAAGGAGCCACTAAACCACTCTATTTCATGAACCAAAGGAGACCACATGGACCCAGACCTTACTAGTAGGGAATGTAAGGGCCATCCCAGACTTATTACAACCCCAATCAAGCCACTTACATGCCCTCTTGGGTTCCCCCTGCTCATCCTTCCTGGTCCACGCCCCCTCCTTGGTCATGTCCTCCTCAATATCAGGCTTCGTTAGTCGCTCATTCGTTTCACTCTTATGCTCAGCTACAACCTCAATGCACCTCATCAAGGGTGCCCCAGTACAACTGTCCTCCCACTCTTTTGCCTCCACCACCTGCTCAACCACAACCATTACCTCCTGCTCCACCAAGAAAACCCTAAATACCTGCTCAACCGAACCCGAACCCCAACAATAGACAGGCCCAACAGGAATATAGTGGAGAAACATCATGTCCGACCTATGTTGTGGAGATTTAGGATATTAACCTATGATCTAGGAAGGTTCTCCTAGATAGCCAACCTCCTCATAAGGAGGATGAGGAAGAAAAACAAGAAAGTGAACCAAAAGTCATTCCACCCTTTCCTAAGAGAGTAACTAGAACCACATAACTGACCCGAGAAGAAACTAAACTTCTGGGAGAATTAAAACATTTATGTGTAAAGATACCACTTATCCAAGCCATAAAGGATGTACCCGTATACAACAAGATGATCAAGGAGAAGTGCTTTAGTCACCCAGGCAGGCACAAGAGATGCTCCAACTATCAATGTCATAGGACAACTGTCTAACCTAATGTTGGGGCAGTAATATGTCCGAAATATCTAGACCCTACGAGTCCTGTAGTCGATGTCCACATCAATGGAACCGTAATCCCTCATACCTTGATTGATCTAGGGGCTACCATTAATGTGATGACCAGGGACACTATGCTCAAGCTCAACCTTCAAGGTTCCCTGAGAAAGACCACCACAGTCCTACAGTTAGCATACTGCTCCACCATGATCCCTGAGGGGATTGTGGAAGTTGTAATGGTCTCTATTGATTCCTGGGAGTACCCTGCTAATTTCTTGGTTCTCTAGCCAAAGGAAAAGCTCGCTGTGTATCCTCTCATCCTGGGAAGACCTTAGTTGGCTACTGCAGATGCCTACATCAGTTGTTGAGCTGGGAACATGACAATCAAGAATGGGCATATGTCCAAGTAGCTGGTCCTATATCCTCCCGCCCAACCTTTGTTAGAACATGATTTACCTCTTTGGTTGGAGGAGGAAGATGAGGATGAAGTCTATTCCACACCATTGTGTACAGTAGAGGCTACCATGGGGGGCCCAAAAACCAAGGATGACCTTATTGAAAACTTGATTCAGAATCCACCCCCAGTTTGTTGCCATTAGAAGAGTTGGTGGAAGAAACCCATGCCAATCCTATCATTGATATCTGTGTGGCTGATCCAACCTCTCTCTGAGTAAAGAATGTGGAATTCAGCCCAGAAAGAACCTTGAGGATCAAATCATCCCTATCCACCTCTCAGGAGAAAGAACTGTGTAACTTATTGGAAAACCACTTGGATGCTTTTGCATGGAGCGATAAGGAGATGAAGGGAGTCTACCCTTCAGTCTATACTCATCACATTTACATTAAAGAAGATTGTAAACCAGTCAGGCAGCCTCAAAGGAGGATGAATCCAGCCCTTAAAGACATTGTCAAAGAAGAACTGCAAAAGTTGTAGGATGCAGGATTCATTTACCCCATCTTTGACACCGAATGGGTCTCTCCTTTGGTGCTAGTGCCAAAGAAAAATGGGAAGTGGAGAATTTGTGTAGACTATCGGGAACTGAACAAGGCCACCAAGAGGACCTTTTCCTTTTTCCTTTCCTAGATCAAGTGCTAGATGGCCTAGCTGGGAAGAAGTTCTTCTCCTTCCTAGATGGGTTTAGCAGGTACAACCAGATCCAAAGCAGCCTAGAAGACCAACATAAGACCACTTTCACTTGTCCTTGGGGTACTTTTGCATACCAAGTCCTTCCTTTTGGGTTGTGCAATTCCCCTGCCACTTTCCAGAGAGCAGTACTGAGCATATTTGCTGAATTGGTTCATGATTTAGTGGAAATCTGTATGGATGACTTTACCCCTTATGGTTCTAACTTCTAGGAAGCTCTGACTAACCATGGAAAAGTTTTAGCCAAATTCATCGAAATGAACCCGTCCCTCGGTCCTGAAAAATGCGAATTCCTGATGACTGAAGGGATCATGCTAAGTTATACAATTTCTCAGCAAGGATTATAGGTGGATCCCAACAAGATTGCTATCATCCAAAGGGTCCCACCTCCTCAAAAGGTAAGAGATGTTCAGAGTTTCCTAGGCTTAGCAGAGTATTATAGAAGATTCATTAAGGATTTTAGTAAGGTTTGCTCTCCATTGTTTGGTATTTTGAGAAAAGATGTAGAGTTCGTATGGACTGACAACTGTCAAGAGGATTTGGATACCTTGAAAGGTAAACTAGTAACTACCCCAATTTTGAGAGGTCCAAATTGGGCCCTACCTTTCCATATTCACACAGATGCCTCAAACAAAGCAATAGGAGCAGCCTTAGGGAAAGTTGATGAGAAGCTGCCTTATGCCATATATTTTGTCAGTAAGAACTGATTCAAGGTAGAATTAAACTACACTGTAACTGAAAAGGATCTCCTAGCTATAGTCCATTCCCTAAATAAGTTCAGACACTACATCACCGGCTATCAAACATTTGTACACACTGATCATGCTGCAATTAGGTATTTGATGAATAAAATAGATGTAAATGCTTGTATTATTAGATGGTTACTTTTATTGCAGCAATTTGATTTGATCATTGTTGATAATTCGGGTAAAGAAAATGTTGTTGTTGATTTTTTGTCTAGATTAGATCTACCTGCTAGTGAAGAAGGAATGGTGGATGATCAAATGCCAGATGAACACCTATTTGCTATTTTAGTACTCTCTCCATGGTTTGTTGATATAACAAATTACCTGGTTTCAGCATAGTTTTCGCCACACCTGTCCTCAAAAGAGAAGAGCAATATCGTGATGAAAAGTGCCCCATTCACCTAGATTTGGGGAAATATTTCTAAATTTGGCTCAGATCATATTTTCAAGCAATGTGTCAAGGAGGAGGAAGTTTTTGACATTCTCCTAACCTATCACGATGGGCCCTGTGGGGGCCATTTTGCAGCAAAAAGGGTTGCCTTCAAAATTCTGCAAGCAGGTTACTATTGGCCCACTCTTCATCAAGATGTTAGAAAATATGTTAGCAAATGTGACTGATGTCAAAGGATGGGGAAACCTACTCCAAGGGATGAGATGTTGCTGCAACCTCAAGTGACTTTCGAGCCATTTGAGAAGTGGGGCATGGACTTTGTGGGTCCCATCAACCATCCTTCAAAACAAAATTCTTACATCATTGTGTGTACTGATTATCTGAAAAAATGGGCAGAAACAAAGGCGATCAAGGCAACAATAGAAGAAAAAGTAGTTGAGTTTTTGAGGGAAAATATCTTTTACAAGTTTGGCTATCCAAGAGAATTAGTCACAGATCAAGGGAGTCAATTTACCTCCAATATAATTGAAGACCTACTCACACATCACAAGATTAAGCACAAAACTTCCACCCCTTATCATCCACAAGCAAATGGCCAAGTGGAAGTCACTAATAGAGCTTTGGAAGGGATTTTGACTAAGGAAATGAGCAACAACAGAAAAGATTGGGGAGATCGATTGGTTGAGGCCACCTGGGCCTATAATACCAAATGGAAAACCACCATAGTGTTCACATCCTATGAGCTGGTCTACGGGAAGAAGGCTTTGTTGTCAATAGAATTTGAATATAACACACTAAGGATGGTAGCTCAGCTGGACCTAGATCTCATCCATGCACATAAGGAAAGGTTACTTCAGCTCAATGGATTGGATGAGGAGAGATTGTGGGCCCTTCTCCACTCAGAGGTAGTCCAACTTCAAAGAAAAATATGGCATGATAGATACCTCAAAGAAAAACAATTCCAAGAAGGAGATTGGGAGCTACTGTATGATTCAAGATATAAAGATTTCAAGGGAAAATTGAGGAAAATATGGCTGGGACAATACACAATAGAACAATGCAACGACAATGGTTCAGTCCTGATTTGGACCATCATTGAAGAAGTCATCCCCATGCTCGTCAATGGGCATAGGTTGAAGATCTATAGGAAGCCCCTTTCCAAGCAGGAATTCATTGAGAATATGAGTAAAACAATGTTGGTAGTGGAGCAGGTCTCTGCCTCCACTCCACCTGCACCTTGAGCTTAAAAAAAAAACAAACAAAAACAAAAGGAAAAAAAGGAAAAAACAAAAAAAGAATAAAATATCCCTAGGTAAAAACCTCTTGGAGGCACCCAGGGCAGGTAGTGAGGGTGAAAACCTCTTGGAGGTGACTCAGCTATCTCATAAAAAAAAAGAAAAGAGAGAGGGAAAAAAGAAAAAACAGAAAAAAAAAACCTAACTTCTTTTGAATGCATTGCAGGTTGCAGGAGGTTCATACTAGAGAAAAAAGACATGGCTAGGTTGTATACACCCTTGATAGCTCATTCCACCATCACCATTGTCTTTTCCCAGGCCTTGGTCTTGTTTGTTCTGGAAATTTTTCATCCTACACAAAACTCTGTGCATTATATAGGAGGCTCCTGTAGAAACTACAGAGAGCCCAAAACCAAGTTTAGAGAAGAATCCGAGGGCTAGAAATTTGTCCAGATGGCGTGTGGACCTCCTTTCCACCATTCATCCTCCTAATTCTCCATTCCATCCCTGCACACCCACATTTCCACACGCTTTTCCTTCCCTGCACAAAAAACACATAAATTTTGTTTCTTTCGTTTTTAAGCAAAACAAAATGTTGATGAATAAAATAGCAACATTCTTCACTTGTTTCTTACCTGATGTATTCCAGTTGTTACTCATTTCCTTCAAAACCTTTTTCAGTTGTCTCTTCAGTCCCTGCTCAAGCATCAGCCAGAAATTTTAGAGGGAGAAGCAGTGACAGGAAATCCTGCAGGATTCCTGTAATAGCTGATCCCTTTAAAAAAAAAGCTCCAAAGGTAGGGTCAGTGCAGTGAAGATGTATACAACATAAAAGGAGCGGTGCTTGATCGAAAATCACTAGCAGAAGCCACCAGTTTAGAGGCCACGAGCACCAGCAGCAGTAGCAATAAAAAACAAAGTGTCAAAGTCCGAGCATGTAGAGCATAGTAGCAATGAACAGGTAAGTGGCTAAACTTGTTCCTTTGTTGCATGAATATTATTTAGGAACTGCATGAACCATTGAGATGTTCGCAATCAAATGAAATTGGTGGCTAGCTAACTAGACACCCTCATTCAGTTCAATCCATCCTTGTTGAGTTCAAACGCGCATCGTCCAATTCAAACAACAGTTCAGAAGACGCAGTCAGCACGTGTGGTCCATCAACTCGGGAAGAAAAACTCAGACCCGGTAGGGGAGGCAGCGTATTATGGGAATAATGGAATTGATGGTAGGCATGTGACATAAAATACCATAATGGCACTGGAGTAGGACCAACGGTCTAGATGGGGATAACGTACCCATCCTACCACCTCACCTCATCACTGTAGATCACGCCATCGCCTTAAGTACACTACGACCGAAGCCTCCACCACCTTTTGTTTTCATTTGCATTGATGAGTTCTCGAGTGCAGTAACTCACCTACCACCTTCAGAACAACGAACTAGTCATTCTCTAGCAATTTTCAAAACCCTCCTCCTTATCGGGCTCTACAGGAGTATTATCGCATTCTACAGGAGCGAGAGCACTGTCTACATGAGGCTTTCTATAGAAAGGCTAGAGAGCAGCTCTGCAGAGGAAAAAATTGAAATTTTAGCCAAATTCGAGCTCAAAGAGAGGTAGGCTCAGAAACCCACTCTGCATGTGATATATCTATACAAGGTGGTGGGATTAGAAGCAAGGTATTGGGGTGAAAAAGGAAAGGAACGTGAGCACAAAACTTTCCCTCTGTTTTTCTGAATTCTATACAGTCTCTCTGTTTTCTTCTCTGCACTAAAATTCTATCTTTTCTCTTCCCCATATTCTTCTATAAAAAAAAAAGAGGTGCAACCATAGAAACTCAAGCTTGTGAAAAAGTGTGAATTTGCATTTGGAAGCCTGTTCATTTTGTGAGAAATAAGAAAATAACTGTTTCATATACTCTCTGTTTTGTCAAAATAATGATTTCCTCCAAAAAATAAAAAACCCAGGCAGTAAATTCAGGTCGAGAACAGGGTTTGAAGGGAGGAAAAATTGCACATTGTTGTTATGAAAGAGAGAAAGATGAAAAATTCCATCTCTGATTCTAGAAGATAAACCTCAGCTATTCGTTTGTTTTCGGTTTTGATAGTTGTTTCCTTCTTCCTTACCTGAGCATTTCCATAAGTCACTAAAGACCATGCCAGGAGGTTTTATGAGAAAGGAGCCTTTGAACTCCAACAAATTACATGAACAACAAGAGGTGGTAGCCCTCTTCACCAGGGAAAACTGGATGCTTCTCTTTGAGAGAATTCATGGATATGATGAGGACGTGACCAAGGAATTCCTAATGTCCTTAAGACCCCATTCGAAAACACATGCTACAGTCAGTTTCAGGGGTCTGACCATAGAGCTTACACCAGAATTTATCAGCAGAATCACAGGTCTTCCACTTGGGCTCCCTTGGAGCAAAGAAGAAAAACCACTAGAGTAGGTTGCTAAAAAGACATTTTTTCAACCTGATGAACATCCTGTAGAGGATAATAATGGGATCACAAGGACAAATTTACCTCATCCATGGGGTGAGGTCAGCTACCAGATCATGAAATATATCTCATGTGAAGGACGATATAGTATATTCTATGGTTATCACTTCAAATTATTGCATGAATTACGATATGGAATGGACCTACCTATAGCTAGAAAACTCAATTTGCCATATTTTCTCCTCCAGTATTTGATAGAGTGGCACCAAATTGAATGCAGGGGTTCCAGATCAACTGGCCCACCATGAGCTCATTAAATTGTTGGTAGAGGATGCCCTCCACACAGACACCATCCCTATAGCCTGGGAAATTTTCAGGAATATGACTAAGGAAGATGACATAAAAACTCTCACAGATGAACTTAGTCCATCTGGTAGTGAAGAGGAGGAGCAAACAGAGGAACTTGAAAAGGAAATCCCTGAGGAAGCACAAAATATTCAAGTAGAAGAAGAAAAAGAGGAAAAACAGAGAGAAGAAGAGAAAAATGACACAATCATAGTTGAACTTAATGCAGAGAAGGAAACAAGATCAAAGCAGAAAATAGAAATAGGACAAAAGCTGAGAAGAAGAAGACCAAGACAGCTCAGAAAAATACTACCACTGGAAAGGCAGAAACTCATTAGGAAAAGGAGAGAACACCATCTGAGACAGTAGAAATTAAAATAGAAACAACAGACACAGGAAAAATTGTAGAGGGTGAAGAAGAAAAATAGTAGGAAGAAGTATGCCCTAAAACACTGACAAGGGAAGCAACAGTTGTTCTTGCTGCATTGAGCACTCCAACTAAGCAAAAGGGAAAAGGAAAAAGACAGACATCAATGTATTTCAAAGCCTGGAGGAGCACCAGAATCAGGGTGGGCAAGCTCTAGCCACCATTGAAAGAACCCATTATCATTGACGATGCACCTACTGTGAGAAAGGAGGAATCGCCTTCCAAAATCTCCATCACCTATGAGAGAGGGAGTCCCAAGACCTCCACCTGGAAGGAAAGGATCAAATTGATGGACTCTAAAGTAGTCCTACAGGATGCACAAACCTCTCTATAGGAGACAGTGGCCAAGCTCAATGAAATTGGAAAATTGTAAAAGAAAGCAGAGGAATAGTCCCAAGAGGAAGGTAAGGCAAAATAAATACCAGAACCGGGACCTCAGCCTAACTTGGGCTTGTATTACAATCTTCTGGAGGATGGGAAGATCATCTCACAAAAATTCATTGTGCCTCTTTCTTCGAACTAGAAAAATAAAGAGTCAGGACCCACACCTGGATGCAAATCGTTGAATCTAAAGGAGTCAAAGATATAGGGCACATGGAAAACGAGTTGAGAGAAATGAGCAGGGAGTTGAGCATGGTAAGGCACACAGAGAGCATCAGAAGAGCTCAACTACAGGAAGAAAATAAACTGTTGAAAAAGCAGTTACAAGAACGGGAACCTCAAGGGGGAAATTGGCTGCTAATCTTGGAAGGACAACAACAAAAAGAGGGTCCCCATGCAAATAGTGAGGCAACAAAGAAACAACAACATGAAGAAGAACCACAGATAGATAGTGAAACACTGATGAAACAACAGCAAGAAAGAGAATCTTAGGCAGCAATTGAAGTGCTGATTTTGAAAAAGTAGCTGCAGGAAAAGGAAGCCAGTTAGGCTGCATGGCTAGCTAGGCAATGGAGGCATTGCAATGCAGAAAACCAGCTAAATCCTATGCACTGTATCTCAAAGACCAGTGGCTTCAATTCCAGATTAAGACATTGGCCTAGAGGGGCACAATCCCATTTCAAGATTATGGCCAATTTATGCATTTATGTGATCATAGTTCAGCCGAGGATAAAGCAAGGCTAGCAGAATTTTACCTACACAACGTGGCACTTCCTGACATGAATTTATGGGATCTAAATGCCGCATTAGAAGACTTACAGTGAATGGCTATGTATTCTTGGATGAGCCATGAGGCAAAGAGAGCAGTGGAAATTCAAAAGATAATGGCAAAAGAGCTAAGTGAGCCCCTGATGATAAGGGCAGAACCAGCAGAACCATTAGCTCTCATCTATGCCCACCAACACCTTGCAACCAATCCCCAAGTTCTACCTAATTATTTTGATAGGCAAGCACAAGCTATTTCTCATTTTGAAGATATGGAGAGATTGTTTGGCGATGATTTCCTTCATGCCTGCATGAGAAGGTGGAATACATTGCCACATAGCTTAAGGATCAATATCACTCCCCAAATAGAATGAGGGGGGCCATGGGGAGAGTACCCCTATATAAACACTCAATGCAAAAATTGAAAGCCAACTATATTAGTCTTAAGTTAAGTCCTCCACTACTGTTAGGACTGTTGGAAGGAGTTAAGGAGGAGGAAGAACGTAAACAATGGGAGGAAGTGGAAAGGAAAGCAGGTTTCCATGATAGAGAGGAAGACATCACATCAGAGTCTTGGGATGTCAGGGAATCTGTCAGAGCTATTAAAGATGAAGAGCTAGATTAGTTGCTCAGAGGATGAGCAACCCATTCAGCAGGGGGGTGATGATGAGCCCTAGAAATGGGTACCTATATGGGCTCATTATGCCTATTATTTCAATTTAATCCACCATTATCAATATTTTTGTGCATGTTTTTGAATATATTTATTTCAATAGAGTGAATGGGGATAGTCACTTTTCCATGTAGTCTAACGAATGTTTATTTCAGATTTTTTGGACAATTTTGGACAAAGACAAGGAAATGATGAGAAAATGGCAGCCAAACTCAAGGGAAACAGGGAAGAGGACTTGTAGGAGGGGCATCTCCTTTATTTTAATGACCCCTTCCTTGAATTCTCCATCAGCAGCTCAGAGTACAAAGGCCGACATTGATGATTCCGAGGGGCAGCCAAGCAAGTCAAGTAGGGTTGTTGCTATCTTCAGTTCTAGGAAGCCGAGTTCCTTAATTTTAGGAGGACTGTTGGGAGTCCCCACTTGTATAAATAATAAGGTTTAGAGCCTTAGTAGGTTAGCCAGTTCTTATTATATTTTTACACTTTTGTGCAGCATTGTACTTAGCTCATTTTCAAGCTCTTTTTGAAGACAATTTTTGTGTGATGTAACTACTATTTTTGATGATGAAGATGGATGAAGTTTTGAGCCAGCACTGATTTTTTCCAGAGGGCTGAAGATCTTGGGTTAGGGCCCAACCCAAGCTTCCCAACACCTCCTTTGTGTACTTATATGTTTTTTTTTTCCATTCATGAGTTAATTTCTGTTGCATATACTCATTTTACTTCATTAGATTAGGTTGCTTTTGATGGTTAGAATAGTTGTTTTTTCTTCAAGTCGCTTAAGTAAGTTGTTGTAGTGATAGAAAAAGATCCAAAAAAGCTAACACCAAGTCTTGATCTCCTTTCTCCCTCCTTGGGACTATGATCCGAGGTCAGGGCATTACTGCTGCCACCAAAAACACAGTTTTTGCTCCTTCATGCAACCGTTAATGTGATACTTTGATTTGGAAAAAATGATATTGATTCAAATTTAATTTCTTAGATCATCGGTTTAGATTTAATTGCTTAGATCATTTTATGCCTTCTTACCATATTTATCTCACATGCTTTTCTGTTCATAAGGTACTGTTCAGCATTTTCTTGGTTTTAGGTCAGAAGTTAGGTTAAGATAGACAAAACTCTATTTTCGATTCTTTCTTTGGTTAGTTTTGAGAAGTAAGTGTGTAGATCTCTTGTAGGAAATTCTAGCTCATCATTTCTCCATAAAATATATAGCACCATCTCACCTCTCATAGATCCCCCAGCTCATTCTCCACATTTCGCTAATCTGCCCTAATTTCTGCATTGTTTTTCCATAAAGCTATTTTCTTACCATTTGAACAAATCCAACCATCTCCTTCATCCCTGATCTTCCTTGACAAGTTATAGACCCCTCAACACCTTCATCCAGCCTTCATTCCCCCTTTACCATCATTTTTCCACCTTCAATGCTCCGAAAACCACTTTCGGCCTCCTCCTGTAGATCCTCCTGTAGAACCTCTTGTAGATCCCCTGCAGCCTCCTGTAGAACTTTCTATGAGTGTTTTTTCAAAGTCTAATCACAATGGAAGTCTTCAAAATGGTACTAGGGACTTCTTAGGACCTCTCCAAATCTTCCTCACCATCTGCAAAAGCCAACTCCATCTTCCTTTGCCACCAAACCTCTGCACAGTCACAACTAGTCAAATCATAAGCATAATAATTCCACATAAAAATACTCAAAAGTACAAAAAGATGATTTCTTCTCATTTCTCTTCATAAGTAGCTTTAATAAATTCAATTTACCTTTATATTAGTCAATGGAACCCATTTTAGTAGTTTCCATCTCTTTGCTTTCAAAAGTAGGGTTAGTGGGTAAACTAGGGTTTGTTAGGGTTTGCTAGGATTTGCATTTCATTCTAGTTTTCCTTCTCTTTTTGCAAGTAGAATAGCCCCTGTAGAGTTAGCTTCCTTTCATCACAGTTAAAGCTTCTTTTGAGAACTCATAGAAGTTGGCTTAAGCTCCTAGCAAACTTGCGCCAGCTGATCAAGTGACAGCCTGCAGTAAGAGCTAATACTTGTGCATACATAACCATCGCTTCCAAGTTTGTTACGAAATACCGGGTTGATAAAAGTAAATAAAGAAGCCCCAAGAGTTGTAGTATTATTGCTGCAATATTGGAGCTCAGCAATTTTTAGGGATTTTTTCATGGCTTCAACCTACCCATTAGCCTAAGGATAATACAGAGATGAATGATCCTATAGGAAACCCAACTTCATAGCCAATTCAGACATCATCTGATTTTGGAAATGAATGTCATGGTTAGTGACAATCTCTTTGGGAATACCAAATTGGGAAATAACTTGATTGCAGAGAAACAAGGTTTTAGTTTCACCATCATTCTTGAAAGTAGGCATAGCCTCGGCCTACTTAATAAAGTAGTCTACAATTACGATGATATACTTGTGATTTCCAGACGAAGGCAGATTGTAAGTAGTAAAATCCATACCCCACTTCATGAAAGGACCAATGGTGATCACAGTGAAAAGTGGAACTAGTTGCGCGTGCATTTTTCGAGTATAAACCTCATAAGACTAGCATCTCTTGACCACTTCAATACAATCCTTGAAGATGGAAGGCCAAAAGTAGCATGCACACAATTTTTTTGGAATGTTGCAAGCCCAGCTAGATGACCACCACAAGCTCCATTGTGGAAATCATTAAGAACAGACTCCACTTCTTCTAAGGTTAAACGATGTCTAAGGATTGAATCAACCCCACGAAGATATAAAGTGTCACAAATAATAATATATCTTTTAGAAAGGTGATGTCTACTTTCATCCTTTGAAAAAGTGAGCGGAAACTTCAAAGTCTAGAGATGTATAATAATACCTCCATACCAAGGATCTTGCGAGGAAATAAGAAAAAGATTTTCATTAAGAAAAGATTCCTCATAAACTATTTCTTCCTCGCAAGGCAACTCTGAGATCAATTTTGCAAATACTAAGGATTTCTTAGACTTAGTCGACATGAATTCAATATCAAATTCTTGTAAAATGACAATCCATCTATTCTATTTGCTCCCAATCACTCACCTACTAAGAACAAATTGAAATGGATTGATGGTTGCTAGGATTTTTTTTTTCGAAGCAGAATATAATTTCTAAGTCGCTGGATAGCATGGACTACATCCAAAGCCGGTTTCTCAATGGGAGAATAGTGTAGTTCAGGGCCCACTAAGCCTCAGATTAGATAATAAATTATGAGCTGATATAAAGCATCATCCTCCTGAACCAAAACCATACCAATAGTTGATTATACTACAACAAGATATAAAAGGAAGTCTCTGTTATAATCAGGTGGACTTAACAAAGGAGTAGAGGTTAATGATTTTTTCAAAGCATCGAATGAGCATTGCGTGAAATCATCCCATAGAAATGGGACCCATTTCTTAAGAGATATCAAAAATCCTTTTGTAATCTCGGTGTAATTAGCTATAAATCTCCTTGAGAAATTGGGTTTTCCTTGAACACTTTTAAGTTGACGAACAAAGGATTGTGGGGGGGAACTTAATTATTGCCTCCACCTTGAAGGAATCTACATGAATCCCTTAAGTCGATAAGATGAATCCCAATAGCTGACCAGATGTGACGGTGAAAACACAGTTATTCGGATTCAACCAGATTTTATAAAAATGAAATCATTCAAAAATTAATCAAATTTGTTTAGGATGATCTATTGTCTTTCGAGAACGAGTAGTGAAATCAGCCAAATAAACTTTGTAACATGCTTGATATCGTGAAAATCATATGACATGGCTCGCTGAAAGGTAGCTCCAACATTTTGAAGGCCAAAAGGCATCCTTTTATTTGCAAATGTACCCAAGGGGCAAATAAAATCTATCTTATGTTTATCTTCTGGACGAATAGTAATTTGATTATAACCAGAAAATCCATCCATAAATGAGAAAATTCCGTTACCTACACATTCATCGATAATGTGATTAATAAATGGCATGGGGTAATTATCCTTAAGACAACCCTTATTTAGGTCCCTAAATTCAATGCATACATGGATTGTTCCTTGCTTCTTGCCTATGGGGACTAGATTAGGGACCCACTCAGTTAAAGGAACGGGGTACATGAAACCCATCTTAAGCAACTTTTCAACCGCAGCTTTGATAGCTTCTTCTTTTCTAGGGTTTACCGGTCGAAGCTTCTAGTGAATAGATTTTTCATTTTCATATGTCTTGATCTCATGCTATACTATATATGGATTTATCCCAAGCATTTCCTCATAAGGCCAAGCAAACACATCAGAAAACTCTTTAAAGATATCAGTATAAGTTTGAATTTCTTCAAGTGAACAATCAACTTCAATGAAGACATTTTCAATAAAGTTGGGATTCCTAGATATGTTCACTAGAAAAGCTTATGAAATGACAGACATGTTACCCTCAATCGAAAACTATGTTGGAGCCAAAGGATTTAAAATTGCATGAACATCACTAGTAGATGAAGAAATGGACAAGCTTGATTCTACTTCTCTTAAATGAGGGAGGAAATATGACCGATGATCCAAATCATTCCACGATATTTCAACACCTGTCGTTGATTCTAGAATTTCTTCCTTAGATGGAAAGACAATATCTAAGCAATCCAAAGTAGAAGTTGTATCTAGAGTATAGGATGGAGCCACATCCCCATCCAGATCCTCTAGTGAAAAATGAGTAGGATCGGAGTCTCCAGTGTTAACAATAAACTGATAAGCAACTTCAGCTGTAGACATAGGAAATTTCATTCCACTTGCCTACCCCCATTTAATGTGGCGGTAGAAGAGGGTACGGGACAAGGATCCGAAAATTAATGAGTTCTAAAGAACTCTCTTCGAGAAGGTGCCTTGGAGGATGAAATAACATTAACTCTAGAAATAGGAGCAGGAAAATCAAAGGTACCCATTAAGGAAGAGTACATTTGAACTCCTAGATTCTCTATAGGCTACTTCAGATTGTTCACTAATGGAACAATAGATTTAGAAGATGTATTAGACTCACCCAAAGAATAATCTATTTGATCAACCATAAAAATTATCCCTTCATGAGGAAAACAAAGGATGCAGAATAACAATGACACAATAACACCAACCTCGTAAATCCAATTTCTACCTAAAAGGAGATTGTAATTCAAATTTGCATCAACTATTTCTACTTCAATATTTACAACCTTACCCCCAACACAGATGGGAAAGGCTGGAATAATCCCATTTGGTCTATGAGAATGACCATCAAATGTTGTTAATAGAGTAGGTGAAGGAACAATCTAAGGTGATCCAATAACCTTCCAACATGATATAGACTGTTACACATGTGGAAGCTCCCTCATCAACTACGGTTCGAGAGATATTGGTCTTTCGATATGTAGACTAGATTTGAAAAGTAATATGATGTGGGAGTCTCTTCTTGATATTTGACATGTCGAATGTAAGAAAAAGAGAGTTTTTTGGATCAACTGATTCGATCGTAGTAAGAAATGCACTCCTTTGTGTTGGGCACGACTGGAGTACCTCTAATGTCGACATAGCACAAGGACTCTAAGCTAGATCTTCTATAATAGAGTAGTTCTAAGCTGCCTTGATTGGAGTTAATTGTCCAGCGTTTTGCAGAGCGTTTCGGTATCTGAGGTAAAAACTCAAATATGGGCCTCGTGGTATGGAGTGGCTCTGAAACATCAGGAGTAGTCTTAGCCTTGGACAATTCTAATTCACCATAATCACGTGACCATGTAGCAACTTCAATATGTGAGCTCATCATATAAACATTTGACATATTTTTCCCTTCCTGGTTGCCCCCATCAGGGGAACTGGTACTAGAATTCGTGCCAGCAAGCAAATGCTCCCCCTGGGGAAAAGGGTTAGTTAGCACAACCTGGAAGCTAGAAGACCCTTGTTGAACCAATAAGCACTGAATATCTTGAATCTTAGGGAAACGATGAGTCAAATGGTAACCATTGCATAACTTTCGTGGAAACTTTAATTTCTTCTTAGACTCTTTTCTACCCCCTCCAGCATCATTGTTGGGTTTGTTTGCATTACCCTTCTCATCCCAATTCTTTTTCCTACCATGTCCTTTCTTCTTCCCATTGGATTGTTGGCTTCCTTTAGGGTTAGAAGTTTGAATGAAATTTATAGATGAAGATTGAGAAGGCATGGGCACTGATGGCGACGCCTTCATAGAAGAAGCAGTTTGTAAAGAAAAATGCTACAATTGATTTAGTAGGTTGGCCATGTTACTATCAATCAATCCGACTAGCCCATCAGCATGGGGACCTAGCTTTAGCTTGGCTAAATCAACCTTGGATCTAGGAGCATCAAGCAAATTTTTCATAAGAACCCCAGATTGAGAATATATAAGTTCTAGTTCTTGGGCTCTAAAAATACCATGTTCTTCGGTGAATACACGGGAGAGTGATACATCCTTAGAAATCTCATGTTGCAAATATTTTAGAAACCATTCAAGAAGGAATTCTTGCAGAATATCGGCTTTAATGAGCCTCTTCCTTCTCCTCCATTCTTGGATATGATCCGAAATGTGGGTTGCCTGGTCTTGGTGGAAATTAGCTAATAGCTTAGTTCCAACATCATAAGGAATGGGCAACTGAAAATGGTTTAAAAATATGGTAGCCAAATCCCCAAACAAAGTGAAGGTGTCACCTTGGAGTTCAATGTACCATTTAGCTGCATTCCTAGTTAGGGTGCACTGAAATAATCTCAACCTTCTTGGATCATCTATCAGGGAGTTTGATGAACACAATAAGTGGAAAGTGGTTATATGGTTTCCTGGGTCAGCACCAGTCTTCCCTTCTAATTTGGGTATATTTGACAAAATTTTGGTTGGAACCAAAGGCTAGGCCAGATTATATCAGATCAGATCATTAGTCAATTTGGATAGATCTGGCAAATTTAATGTTGCCAAGAAAGGTAAGCGCGGAGGACCCTGAGAATTCCAGCTGGTCTGGGCAAAATTTCCAACGTTCTGAAAAGAATACCTTGGATTTTTGAAGGCACCAAGTTGCCTAAAGTAATTCGTAGAAAAGCCTAAACCATAAGGAGAACCTTGTTGTCTAGAAAAAATCAGAGTTTGTCCAACTCCTGTCGAAAAAATTCCATGTCCAGTGAAATTTCCCCCCTAGAGAGGTGTTGAAAGGAGCAGAGAGCTATTGGTAAGGGTTCCATGCATGAGTATAGGGAGAAAAAATCTGAAATGAACTCATGGAGGAATATAGCATATTCTTGTGTTGGTCGAAAAAGAACTGATTCCCTGCTCCAGGTCCACTAATAGCTAAGTTAGTCCATCCTTGGAAAGGATTATAACTTTGACCCATAGAGGGAAAATGTATTGATCCTAAAGTTGGGTTAGAATGTGGTATATGACCAATCCCAGAAGGGAACCCCTGAAAAGAAGCTAACCCACTTGCCATGGAAGTCATAGACGTGGAGGCAATTGATGGAAAAATTAACGGATGTGAAGGAATTGCACTAGTAGGCATTCCAAATGGGAAAGAACCATTGCTGGAGGCAAAATCTTGGGTGCCCTCACTCAAGGATGGAATGGAGGTAGAGCCAAACATTGCAGTGCTAGGAGTGATTGAAGGTATGGAAATCGTACCTCCTCCTTGTACTGATAAATGAATTTGTACTCTAGTAGCACTCATAGTTGAAATCATGCTCCCAGTAGTGGCCATCGAAGGAAAAGTTCGAAATAGACCAGGGCTCAAAGGCCTATGGGTCGGAGTGCTGACATATAATAAAACATCCAGATAATCAGGAGGAAGAGGAGAAGTAGGATTCAAAGGAGACTTAGGGATTTCTTCAACCTTTATAACTTCTTCCTACTGGAAGAGGACTCTAGAAAGGACTGGAGTGTTCCTCTCCAAATCTCTACCTATACCAAGTCTATTATGTGAATCAATAGCTTGAACCAGAGGATCAATCTCCGTTGTGTCTACTACCACTGATTGAAAATCACTAGCAGAATTTCTCCTATGCCTTCTTGAAGAAGGCTCAGCACTTGTGCGTGAAAACCCACGAAGCCTCCTAGACCGACGAACTGGTCGATTAGCCACTTTTAAATATCTTTAAGAGAACTAATTAAAGACTCAAAAAATTTATAAAGCTAGGCCAACTAGGAGAAAAGAGCACTCTCTAACAAAGTCTCTAAAAGATATAGTCAATCAAGCTACTTCCAAGTATTTCCACTCCAGGTGATGAGGTTCGGACACCAAAATACAAGAAACTGAAATCAAGGACCTTCCAAAAATAGTATGGGATAATGATGGCCCAGGCCTACTAGCGAAGGTAACAAAAACATTTATGCTGACCTCTAGACAAAAGCCTTTTTTGGTGCAAGCACCCAAGCTTCGCAAGGGTACCCTCCAAAAGTATTAATAAATGTGATGCAACACCTGCCTCAGGTGTCATGGGATTCCCCTCCGTAGGTACCTCACAGGGGCTTCACTGAGGGAGCAATATCATACCACATGGGTTCATATTGGGGGATATATATTGAAGAAAATTTGACTAAATATATTGGGGGATATATAGGGGGTAAAGGGTTTTTATATTGGTAGGTATAAAAAAATGGAACTGAAAGTTAACAAAAAAATATAAAGGGGTATAACAAATGTTAATGGAAAAATGGATACCTATAATATCTATTAAAATTATGGGTTTTTTAAATTGGGAAGGTATGGGTTCATATTGCTAGGGGTTTAAATAATGTGATTTTTAGAGGTATTTTCCAATATGTAGTCAATATAGGGGTATTGTTCAGTATGCCATGAATGCAGGAAATATGTTAGAGGTTCATTGAGTGAAGCCCCTCTGAGGTACCTATGTGATCCCTAGGAATAGAAACTATGGGCACCAGTTTGTATCAAAATTTGGGCAGAACAGCCTTGGGGTGGGATCCAACAAGTAGGAGAGGGGGTATCTTTCTTCCTTTCCTTCACTCTCCCTCGTGCTTGACTCCTAGTCACGGATATTTCCCGATCTTCCTAACGACACTGGATTTCACTCATTATTCAATATCTATGTTTGATAGTTTGAGTTGCCTTGGAGAGATAACTCTCCACTCACCTCTTCCAAGGCCCTAAAGAGCTAAACTTGTTGTTGTAATTAATGACCAATCAAAAAAGTTCTAGTTAATTTTATTTAAGTGCTTGATTTTAGAGGGTTCTTCTTTAAGTCATAGGTATAATGAGAGTGAAACTTATGGTGTATTTGATGCAAAATAAACCAATAGAAACTTAGCTATATGCAAAATGCATCTATTTTCTTCGATGAAAATTGATTTGTACTTGGTTCTATGAAAAACGTATAAAAGAAAAATATTTCTTTTTCTTTTATTTTTCATAAACACTCCTACACTCAAAATCTAACAAAAGAGACTAAAAATGCTTATAGTGCAAAATAAGATAATGCAAACTATAATGATGATGCAAGATCCTATGAATGCTCATATAATAAGAATTTTTTTTTCTTTACAAAATCAATAGGCCAACTTGACTATAAAGAGGGCATGCATTCAAAGAAAAGCTTCCCTTGAAACCAAGCAAAACTGCTCGACAAAAGTTCACAATTGTTCGAAAACAACAAAGGAACCAGAAACAAAACTCAAAGAAAAATAAAGGAAAGAATTGTGTTTTTGTCTTTTTCTTTTTAAAAGAATCCAAATAATTTTTTGAGACCACAAAAGACTATTAAACTTCAAAGACCAAAAACAAGCATAAAGAGTCCCAAAATCTACAAGTTATGCACATCACCAATGTAATGACACTTGAAACGACAAATGAACACAAACTTGCATAAATTGATTTGAAAATTAGTACAAAGAACTTCAAAAAACCAAAAGAACGTCAAGAAAGACTTTCAAGATGACCAAAGAGGCTCTCAAAAATCATGAAAAACAAAATAGGTCAACCAAAAAGGAAAGCGAAGTAAAGGAATCTAGAAATTGGGTTATAAACAAAACTGCGATCAGTTTCTTGTTTTGCCATGTCAAAATAGCCGAGAACTTCCACAAGAAGCCTTGAACCCAAAACCCAAAAAGAATCCTTAATAGAAAAGCAAACCCTAAGTTAACTAGGGTTTTCAATAAGAGGAAGATTGAAGATTGAAGACTTGCAAGAAAGCAGAGTTTTTCAAATAGTGAATGACCACAAAATAGCAAAAACCACGAGGCAACAAACTTGATTGGGCCAAGTATTTTGAAAAATTAATTCAAATCAAGGTATACGCAGCTGTGTAAATACATAGAGGCATGTATACACGGCTAAAATAGAGGAAACTCACATATACGTGAGTCTATTTGGAGAAACTAGCATGTATACATGACTGTGTCCTCTGACAAAAGTGTATATAAGGCTCAATCAAGAAAAAATAAATTCAGGCTTGATCTAAAAGATCAAATTTGATGCCCAGGAAGAAAAACAAGTCATAGACATTGCAAAAGCAAGTAACTTGTCAAACATAACCTGATCAAGAGGAAAGAACCCAATCAAGAAAAATAAGAATGTTCTCCCCAGCAGAGTTGCCAACTCCGTTATGGGTGAAGTCACCTAAGGATCTTGGGTTGAGAACCCGAACAGAGCAGAGGGCCTACAACATAAAGAGGCATGCAAACAAGTAGTCCTAATACTTAAACTATTGAAGTAGGAATAAGAGGTATTACCCAGAGGTCCTATGTTTGGGGTCATTCCCGTAGGGTCCAAACCCTCTGCTTCTTCCAATGCCTTAAAACTTGTAACTCATTCAAGCAAAGTATATACAACAACATTAATAGAAAGCATGGTCATGATATAGGTGTTAGGTCATATAAGCATGTAAGCACATAAGTATTAACATAAGATTCATAAGCAAATCATAACATAGATTAATGCATTAAGACCATAAATATCAGGAACAAAACAACACCTCTTTATTGATGTAAACTAAAAGTACAGAAGAACTACAATCTCAGTCACCCGCCAACTCTAAGTGAAACCATCCTCCAGATCCGTCCTGCTTAGGATTTAGAAATCCTCCTCCATCGGTATACACATGGATGTCATAAAAGGGATGAAGTACATCTTGAGAAGGAAACAAAGGTTTCCTATAACTTGGGAGTGTAGAAGGCACATGGATTTCTTCAGACTTGATCAGGGATGTAATCAACTATAATATCAATATCTAATCTTTTCTCCTCCTTTAGGCCTTCCCATGGACATCTATTTATACTTCTCCAAATTAGTTTTTTAGTTGGGAAATAGTTGGGCCACAGGCTACATTAGGTGAGTAACAGGTAAAACCCCTAAACTCCACCCAAATTTAAGGATATTATATATTTTTTCATTTTTTAACACATATATGCAGGTTGGGTATAGACTGACCCATGTGTACACATGATTTATACAAGGCAAAATAGCGTATGGAATTTAAAACATTGTCTTTTAAATTTTGGACCAAGTCTAGAAGGGAATGGTTGCCCTAGGCCATAACATAGAGCATCCAATCTACCAAGGGTGGTAAACGGTGCTATAACAATAATCATATCTAGACTATCCATTATTAGATCATACAATGATAATTCATTTTAGGTCTCATGATCCTGATCCAACATTGTATCCAAGAGTGCATAAGATATTTCATATCTATATCATAACCATAGACCTTACAGCCCAAAATATACTTCAAATAGAAGTATTCATGAAATACCCTTTCACTTTCACACTAATCCCTTTGATCTTCTCCTCCTTATATACTTAGAGCCTTTTTCAATACCTTGGACCAGAACAACACTTAGGACCTATGGTATTCTTAGACAAAATCAAGTAACTATTATTCTGCTCAATATTGTGGGATAATACCATGATATTGATCCTTGGTATTCTTTAACCTTAATTTTCCATCCCACACGTGCTTTTCCTTCCGTGAAAGTGTGTGCATACATATAGGCTCCTTTTGTTTTGTGAACCCACTTGTATACGCTACTTGGACTAGGTGAAACAACGTATGCAACTTAATACAACTTAAATCATTCTTTTTCTTCAATTGCTTGATTTTGATCTGAACTCCTTTGTCCCATCATCCTGTTCTTATGTGCCATTACTCTGTTACCAATGAATAGACCTGTTATAATGTGGGTTTCCATCATACATCATTTCTGAACTGATTCCTTTGAAATTCCATGCATTTTGTCACATCTGTGAACACAATTGCCATGCATTCTGTCACATCCTGTTTATATCTTTATCAAGTAGTCCATTCATCAAATAGGTTGTCTATGAAGGAAAACACTAACACAATATTCATGTATGAAACCTTTAACCATTATTCTATTCCATTATTCTGTCACCTCTGATATCTTTGTCTTCCATAATTTTGTCACCTTTGATATCTTTGTGTTCCATCATTTTGTCACCTCTAACCTGTCCCGTAGATTCATATAGTTATCATATACAAGTGAGTTTCCATCAAGGACAACACATGCATTATAATTCCAACAATATCCCCCTTTGGACTTGATTGCAACCACTTGGGTGTTTGGTCACCACAACCTGTAAATAACATCAAGACAAGCACTAAGCTTTTCAAAACATCAAGCTACTCTCCAAACACCAAGCTACTCTCCCCTTTTAACATCAAGGGCAAGGGGTTGACCAATGTTAAATGAAGACTTCCATATCTGAACTATTGAATATGAACATTGATCATGCTCCCCCTAGGCTCATGTTGAATTTTCTGATCAAACTCCCCCTTAGTACATGTTGAGATGCACTATACCGTCCATGCTCCCCTTGAGCATATCCAGAGTCTACAGAAATATTTTTGAAAGAATAACATGAATCTATAACTCAACTATGTGAGCATGACCTTCCCATCACCAACGACTCATGCATACATCAATCACCTAGCCAAGTGGGGATACACCAAATGACTCAACCACTCAACCAAGTGGGATTACATATTTGACATGATCTCAAAAGTCCATATATGATTGAATATGACAATTATTACATCATAGGAATTTACATGACCTTTACATCAAATGATATACATGACATTTATAAAAAATGCCAAAGATCTAAACAAGACCATGATAGTTATCAACAACTATCATACACCATATATGATCTACACCATAAGCATCTATCAGCAACATCTAGAAAAACAACCTATATATGTCCATCATTAGTTCATAAGATAAGACAATGTAACTTTAATATCATCAACCTGTGACAAAGTATGCCACACATAGATATCAACTCATCCTATTTATCTTATCAAGATCAACTTTCTTTGTTTCCTTAGTAGAAAGAGCCTTAACATAGCCTTCCATGAATCAAGTAAGCATATGTCATATCTCCAGGCAGTATTACAAAACCATTCACATCATATCATATGTATGTGAAGCAACCATAGTCATCACCTATGACCATAACATCATCATTTTAGCAATAACTACATGATCTTTCCATAAGAACTGTCAATATATTAACAATGTATCTTCACTAGGGATTTTTCCAACATCCCACATTTGATAAGAATCAACCATGATGATAAACATATGTGAGTATCAAACCTATCATCATAAAGTAAGAATTCATCATCATTACGTGACTAAGTAAGCCATGTCTCTAAATATCCATGTCTTCAAATAGTTATGTATTCATGAAACCTGCAATAACACCATTCTCTTGGCCAACCAACAATATTTACCAATATGCAACTTAAGTAATCATCCATGTATCTAGCATAATGTGTATCTAGCTTCTCATCAATGAGAAAAGAAAATCATGACCTCACAATCAAAATTTCTTGATATCATATGATCAATAATCCTCAACCAATATAACATGTGAGATCCAAGAACTATAGGAATCCTCATCCATAACTGCACCATACGAAATTTATGCATCTTTGAGGGCAAGATGATAACAACGTAAAAGAAACGAGTGACAATTATTACCATCAAATAATGAAGATATGCACTCAAGTTTTTTTCTTCTCCTTGAACTTATGAAGATCACCTATGTAAGCAACATGACACATGCACTATATGCATCATAAAAAAGAATCATCTGAATCATCCATAAATCTGATTTGAACAACAACTATGTGGCCCAATAAGTATCATTTGAGATTTCATCATAGGCAACCCATGACCGCAGCATAGCATGATGCATCATTTAAACACTTCAACAACATAAGCATTATCGCCATCATTATGAACCAAAGAATTCTACACATAATGCTAAAAATGCATTATTAGAAGTATAACATATTCTCCCCCTGAACCTATGACAACTGTTCACTATCAGATATGTTCATTGCAAATATCAGTAAGAATTATCATCAACTAGTTATACATCAAGTTATAAAAAAATTATGAGGATCAAAATAACTTATGAATAACATCCACAGACTGTATTCATCAAACATCAAACTAGAAAAGATAATTGATAATTGTTAGACCCATATTAGACCCTTTTTCTGAGTCTCTCCCATTGCTTCTTCATCAAACCAACATATACGCGACTGTGCAGTTTCAAACTAGCGTATATACGCTACTTGTCTTCATAATATCTGCGTATGAGAATTAGAACACTAAAATTCCATACTTTCAATTCGTCTCGAGTTTGGTCCAACTGTACCTGGTCCTAGAACTTTTGCTAAAGCATCAGTTCCAAGAATATCATTAACATGATGGTTCTTCATCACAGACTCCAATTTTCTCTTATCTCCAGTCCTGTGATGAGAACATATACTATCATCTTTGTCTTCGAATGAGAAGAGAGTAAGGTCACAACTTATCTGATCTTCCTTTTTCTTGATTCTTGGTGGATTCATCCTTTTCAGATTTTTTGATACAAATCTTCTTATTTGATTTCTTACCATATTGTCTGGGGTGATCCATAGACTTGTCTGTGCATTCATTTTCTATATGCCCAAACTTGTTACAAGAATAACATCTTATATGTTTCATATTCCTTCTATAGCAGTGAATGGATTTGTGACCAAACATATTGCAAGCAAAACAATATCCCTTAAAGTACCTAGAAGTTGATGATCTTTCTGTTAGAGGCTTATTAGCTTGAGACATTCTACTTTTGCATCTAGTTGCAACATGTCCAAAATTATGACATATAAAACATTCAACATTATTCACTTGAGGAAAGAATTGATTAACACTTCCATAGTTAGGAGTAAATGATTTTCTTTGAATATTTTCTTTCCTTGGTTGTTGATGGGGTTGACCTCTTATCTCCTTGTTGAACATTTCAGATTTTTCATTAGAGTCTCTTGCCTTAGTTTGTGAGCTACATTCACCTTTAACAGTTTCATGAAAACCAAGAGCAGATTTGATGGTAGGAGACCTTTGACTACTAATAATATTATCCAAAATATTATTATTGTCTTGAAATCTTAAAAGTTTATCCTTTTCTTCTAATTTACCTTTTAGGATATTTACCTCAACCTGATATTGCTTTTCCTTTTCCAGATACTGCTTCTTCATGATTTCTGAATCTTTTCTTCCTTCTTCCACTTGTCGTTTTAATTTGAGAATATCATTTTCTCATTCTTCATCTACTTGAGGTAGTTCCTCATTCTTCTTATTTGAATTTTCAAGATCTTCTTTTAGAGATATGACCTCAACTTCAAGACTTTCATAGTAACTGGATCTGTCTTTAATTTTCTTGATTGTTGTATTCTTTTTCTTTACTTCATTCCTCAATGATGTGACTTCATCCTACAACCTTTGACATTGATCTTCCTTTTCCTCGTAATTTTTCTTTACTTTATTTCCTTCCTCTAACTGAGATTTTAGCCTAGTAACTTCTTCTTTGAAGGTACGCTTCCTTTTGTCAAATAGATCTTGTTGATCTCTAATTTTATATGTGAGTCTTTTTACTTCTGTCTCTATTAGATTTATTTCACTTTCACCCATAAGAGAAAATTCAGTTGTTTCACTATCACTTTCATTATCTTCAATATTGCATGAATAGAGAAATGTATCACCAGAAGACAAAACATTAGTACCTTATACTTATTTTTCTTGTTTATCTTGAATCTGAGGTCATTCTGAATCTGAATGCTTTCTTCCACCTAATAACCAATTGTCATCTGTTGTCACTGTTCCTTTGAGATGCCTTCTTCTTTTGCGGTGCTTTATTCTTTTTCTTCTTTCCCATTGTCTCGATGAATCTCCTTCAAGTGTTCAAGATTCTACCAAAGGACCTGCTCTGATACCAATAGTTGGGAAAAATACTAAGGGGGGTCAGGTGGGGGGGAGGGGGGTTGAAGTAGTATTTACAAATCAATAACTTTTTTCATTTCATATTCACATTTCTATACGCGACTTTACTGAATCGAACCTGCATGTGAACGTGATTGTTCTTAAGAGAATTAGTGTATATCAAGTGAACTTACAATTAAGTTAATCCATGATATGTTTGTCTTCAGTGAGTGCATTCATAATTTATTAACCATTAGATAAACATTAACCATGCGCTATAATAAATAAACCATCACACATAAGAAACACACATGAACACTAAGGTTTAAGGTGGAAACCTAATGTGGGGAAAACCACTTGTTGTTGTTGTTTCTATCTTCCTTTTAATATAAAGAATAAGTTATTTACAATATTTTACTGGCACAAAATCATACCAGTACGCAGGCGCCCACTTGAAAAAGGCTACAACCTTCTCATGTGCTCCAACTTCTACTAGAAGGGAGCTACATACCCCTATCTCTTATATTGGCTGATATATGTACCAGTACGTAGGCATCATCCTACAAAAGGCTACTACTTTCACTCATTCTCCAGCTACTACTGGAAGGGAGCTCCAACCCCCTAGCTCTTGTATTGGCTAATATGTTTGCCAGTATGTAGGTGTCGGCCAATAAAAGGATAAAACATTCACTTTTCCTCCAGGGACCACATTTCATAAATTTTTAGATTGAATACTCCTGGTACAAAACAACACAATATGTATGCCATGTTTCATCAATTTTTCATACTGGACCCATTAGTAGCATTGAAGCTCAAAATCAATCACTGCTACAATACAACCATCAAATACATCTACATCAACCAATCATTGAAAGTTAATCATCAATCTTTGATATAACTGAAACCCAATCATCAATCTCTGAATCAACCACAACTCAATCAATCACTGAAACCTCTAACATAACTAAATCACCCAATCATGAATTTTTGAATCAACCACAGCTAAATCAATCAATCACTAAAAAATCAATCAACCGACACTTAATCAAAATTCAACCAATCAACTGGAGCAGACAAATCACTGTAACGAGTACATAGATCTAAACCCAGAACATTGCATCAACAAGCAGAACCAACTGCAACCTCAAAAATCATATTTCAAAATGCATACACTACTTCAATGAACCCAACCTTCATGTATACACTACTTTCTATAATGCAACCTGCATATACCTCTAAAGATACTGAATCATAAACTGTACTGCCCAAAGACATTTTGAAGATGTATTGTCATATTGTAGAGTTATAAACAGATAGCAGAAAAGGTCACCCTTCTAACTCAATCAATCAATCAACTAAACTCAATCTCCTTATACAATCAATTTTACTTTCAGATCCAAAGAGGACACCATTGACAAATAACAGTAAAACAACAACACTGATTAGATAGATCAGTCATCTATGAACAATAATATTTTCTTCTACGTATGCTATTTAGAAGGTCGAACCATCGTGTACATGCGCCTTCACCAAGCCGAACCAACGTATAGATCTGCAAATAATAGCTTATAACTTTACAACTATTCCAGAATTGAAATATACCCATATCATAGCATATAAAGGATAAAGCATGTGTTAGTAATAAGATCTAGAACTATCAATTATCAAATCATACAATGCTAATTAATTTTAGGTCTCATGAACCTAATCCAACATTATATCCAAGGGTGCACAAGATATTTTAGATCTATATCATAACCATAGCCCTTTCAACCAAAAATATACTTCAGATAGAAGTATACATGAAAAACCCTTTCACTTGCACACTTAGCCCTTTGATCTTATCCTTCTTATATACTTAGATCCCTTTTCAATACCTCGGACCAAACCATCACTTAGAACGTGTGGTATTCTTAGACAGGATCAAGTAACCATTATTCCGCTAAATATTGTGGGCTAATACCATTGTATTGACCCTTGGTATTCTTTAACATTAACTTTCCATCCCATACGTGATTTGCCTTCTGTGAAAGTGTGTGCATATATATATATGCTCCTTTTGTTATGTGAACCCTCTTGTATACACTACTTGGTGAGACATCATATACAACTTAATACAACTTAAATCATTCTTTTTATTCAATTGCTTGATTCTGATCTAAAATCCTTTGTCCCATCATCCTATTCTTTTGTGCCATTACTTTGTTACCTATGAATAGAATTGTTACAATGTGAGTTTCCATCATACATCATTTCTGAATGGATTCCTTTGAATTGCCCTGCATTTTGTCACATCTCTAAACAAAAATTCCATGCATTCTATCACATCATATTTATATATTTATCAAGTAGTCCATTCATCAAATAGGTTGTCTATTAATGAAAACACTAAAAAAATCTTCCTGTATCAAACATGTAACCATTATTTTGTTCCATCATTCTATCACCTCTTATATCTTAGTGTTTCATCATTCTGTCACCTCTGATATCTTTGTGTTCCATCATTCAGTCACCTCTAATATGTCTTGTAGATTCATCTACTTACCATATACAAGTGAGTTACTATCAAGGAAAACACATGCATCATAATGCTAAAGATATGATTCAATTTTGGGCAGTGACCTCGGCTGTGGGCTTGAAAAAAATTTCTCAAATCTCGTGGATGCTAGCACAACACTGAAAAAATGAGTCTCTGGACGTTGGATTGCATTCCTGTGAGAGCATCCAGAGGTCCTTGGACACTGGCATGCCCACATAATGAGAGCATCCAGAGGTGAAGTGATCCAAAAGTTTAGTGGGCCCTAGGGGCTGGTAGGTAGAAAGGTTGGATTGGTTCTTGAGGCTCCCAATGATGATTTTGAATGTCTGTATGGTGTGTTTCCATTAGTTTCACTTCCTTAACATGACTTAGGAGGTCGAATCATAGTGGCCTCTCGTCGCATATTTACCTCGGTTGGTTAGTTGCATGGGTAGATGTGGGAGGAGGGTGTTACAATTTTCTTCACTTGTGCATAGCTAACTGGTAGACATAAAATATACAATGTTGAAACATATTGGAAAAAAAAATAGCACAAAATAGTAAAATAATGGTTTTATAGTATTATATACAAAAATGATTTCTGATATATCCAGATGGTTCTTGGACTACAAATTGTCTCATATTAGAAGAAAAATGAAACCGCCATGAGATGGGCAATAATATCAAGCCAACTTATACAGTGGAACTATATTGAGTTGATAACTTAAAGAACAAATCGTTCAGACAACAACAATCTTGAGTAGTCATTTCTTCGTGCAAAGATTGCACTATACAAGACATTAAAGTTTTGTTACTACACCCCATGGTAATTAGGGTACCCAAAAATCCTAAGTACAAAAACAAAGCAATGAAGGAGGATTAAACTCCAACCAGTTGTTAGCGAAAGGAAAAAAAATACGTAAGCCACTAGATTAGCGATTTAACTCTTAATTTGTACATAGGACATGAAATGCGAGTAGATCACAATAACACTTGCATACAATGAATTTTAGCAGGGTCATTGAACAAGACCAAGCTCCAAAAACTTGAATTTAACTAACCTGGAAGAAATAGCTACCAAACTTAAGTGATGACCTTGTTTTCTGACTTCATGATGAAAAATAACTAATATTTGTTTATGTTTGAATAAAAGGTAATCAAGTGACACAGATTACAACAAGATGGAAGAGGATCCCCCTCCAGCTATAACAATAGTTGAAGAATTATATCTTTAGTTGGGAAATGGGAGCACCCCACCAACCTCTCAATTTATGGATGTTATCAAAAATCTATAGCAAGAGTCGTCTCACCTAAGGAGCAATAGTGAATGCCTCCTAAAGGCTAGTGAGGAGAAGGAAAGGATGATAATAGGGTTGACTGAAAATTATAGGCATAGAATCATTTAAACTGAAGCATTGAAAATAAGAAAAAGTGAACACAGAATTAAAGAAACCTAAAATTGGAGGTGATTTAGATAGAACGTATCCAAAAACACAAAAGAGAAAGAAAAAAGTGGAGTTACAAGGCGAATTTAGGAAAATCAAGCCCCCTAATTTTAATGGGGAAACGGAAGAGTATGCAGAAGCATGACTTCTTAATATGAAAAAATATTTCCAAGTTTATAAGTATGAGAGTAACTTGAAGGCCAGATTTTCCATTTATCAACTACAAGGAAAAGATGCTCTCTGGTGGGAAGAGGTTAAAAGTGTTCATCTTTTGGAAGAAAATTCAGTTTCTTGGGAGGAATTCTAGAAACATTTTATGTGCTAATATCTAAATGAATGATATTATGATGACTGCACCAAGGCATTCCATGTATTAAGGCTGGCACAGTTAACCATGGACAAGTTTGTGGAACATTTACCAACTTGTTGTGTTATGCTCGTTATATTAAATAAGAGAAAGACAAGTTATAAGGATTTGTAAATTGTTACCTACCATTTATAAGGAAAGGATTGAGGTCGAAAATCCTAAGACAATGGATGAGGTAGTAAGGAAAGAAAGACCATGTTATAAGTAGTTTACGAATAAGGGTGAAGGCTCCAACTTTTGGCAAGGTAGAGACATAAACAAATATTAAGTAGGGGAAAAAGGATATAAACTTGCCTATCTTAAAAGTTTTTGGAAGGACCATCAATGAAATAAGTTCAACATGGGAAATGTAAATCAGTTGGCACAATCTCAAACTGGGTCGAGACCCATGAATCTGAATGGTAAAAAGACCAGTGAGGGTAAGGAAAAGGAACCACTGACGTGTTGGGGGCGTTGTGAGCCCCATTTTTTGTGAGATTGCCTGCATAATCCTAGATCTATCCAAAATATCCAAGATGTCCACGTAGCTACAAAAGTGAATGATGTTGTTGGTAATGTTCCAAGAATAAGTGCATCATTAGAGGATAGACAAGCAGAGAATCAATCAAAAATTATCAATACTATTTCAAACCAATTTGTTTCTATCTCAATCTATCTAGGAGTTAATTTAAGTTACATTGACCCACAGGTGGTAGAAAAATTTAAACTTTAAATTGGAAAATATAAGACTGTTTGGTTGGTATAGTTAGCAACTGGCACAAAGGGAAGGGTAACTAGCCAAGTGAGATAGTTCCATATTGACTTAAATGGTTATTCCATAACAATAAACTTAAATATACTTCCCTTAAGATCTTATGACATGTTGATAGGCATGGAATGGTTGGAAAAGAAGGGGGAATCATAAAATGTTTAGAAAAAACAATGAGTAGTGTGAATCAAAAAGGACAAACTTAAATAATTAAAGACATACCAAAACCCATATCAGTTAGAAAAATTTCAGCCTTATAAACAAAAAGAGTGCACGGAAGGGAGGTCAATTATTTATGGTTCATGTGGAAATAAGTGAATAAGAAACAAAAGAACAAATTTTAGAGACCTTGTCAGTCATTAAGGAGTTTCAAGATGTATTTCTGGAGGAAATCTCAGGCTTACCCCCTGTATAGATATAGACTTTTCCATTGATTTGGTACCAGATGCAATCCTAGTATCTAGAGTTCCTTACTGAAAGAGTACACCTAAGTTATTTGAGCTAGAAATGTAGTTACAAGAAGTATTGTACAAAGGTTATATTAGGCCCAGTGTAACATCATGGGAGGCTCATGTGTTATTTAAAAAAAAGAAAGATGGCACATTTAGGATGTGAATTGATTAGCAACAACTAAATAAGTTGACCATTAAAAAAATACCCATTTCCTAGTATTAATGATTTGTTTCATCAAGTAAGAGGGGTAACCATTTTTTCAAAAATTGATTTAAGGACTGGCTATCACCAATTGTGAATTAAATATGAAGATATTCACAAGACAATGTTTCAGACTATATATGGTCACTATGAATTTGTAGTGTTACCATTTGGCCTTACTAATGCACCAACAACCTTTATGTGCTTGATAAACAATATACTTAATAAGTATCTGGATAAATTTGTGTTGGTATTTATAGATGACATTCTAGTGTATTCCAAGAATGAAGAAGAATGCTGGGAACATCTGAGATTAGTGCTGCAAACTTTAAGAGAACATGATCTATGTCCTAAATTTAGCACATGTGAGTTTTATAAAACCAGAATACATTATTTGGGCCACATTATTTCAAAAGAAGAACCAGTTTTTGATCCTGAGAAGGTTAGGGCCATGGTAAATTGGCCCATACCAAACGACATGTTTGTTGTCCATTTCTTTACGACAATCATTGGATATTACTGAATATTTATAGAGGGATTCTCTAAAATAGTGTATCCTATTACATCCTTATAGAAGAAAGGAGAAAAATTTGAGTGGAAAAATAAATTTCAGGGAAGTTTTGACCAATTGAGACATTTACTTACAACGACCCCTAATATAAAATTTGCAGATTCAAATAAAGAGTTTATTGTTTGCACCGATGCTTGTATGGAGGGTCTACGGGGGGTTTTGATTTAGGAAAATTGAGTGGTATCTTATGAGTTTAGGAAGATGAAAACACATGAGAAAAATTATGCTATATATGATTTAGAACTAGTCGCGGTAATACATGTCCTAAATATATAGATACACTATCTATTAGGGAAGAAATTCACCTTGGTAACATATCATATCAGCTTAAAATATCTCTTCATCCAAACATATATTAATGTCATACAAGCTAGGTGGGTGACGTTTCTTAGTGAGCTTGAGTTTGAAATTAAACACATTAAAGGAAAAGAAAATAAAATAGTAGATGCTTCAAGCATACATGCATATGCTATAATGGGGATATATGTTAGAAATATTAGTACAGATTTTGTGGAACAGATTAAAAACTCAATACCAGGGCATCCTAAATTTTTGGACTTATGACTAATGTGTTGTCCTTGATGGTAACCTACTTGATAAATATTTCAATATTATGGTAGCCATATGATTATACAAGCATGCATAGATGTGACAAAGAGAATGAATATAGGAATATTATTTCAGAGATAGAGGAATGACAAAGGTGAAGTAAGGAAAGTATACACGGGTCCTATGAATAAAGACCACATACATACACAAGTATGGTGAAGCGAAGTTGCGTACATATTCCACACCATGGTAATTGGAATACCAAAGCTAATTACCATGGCATTGGCCCATAGTAATGAGCGCAACAATGGATATTTGATCCCATCAAATAATATCATCAACATAACTAAAGGATTTTCCTAAGGTATTGGCTAAGGATTATATTATATAAGGAGATGGAGATCATGTTTTAGGGTGTGCAAGTTTTGTGTTATTTATGAATGATTTGATCTACAACAGGTGCACACCAAGGAATAAGGAAAAGGCACAGATATGAAAAATCTAATGTAGGTATCATATATGCTTGTTTGATTTGCTTGTTGAAAATATCTAACTATGATAGATCTATGGTGATAATGATACACTAACATGATTATGAGATAGTAAGGGTTGCAAAGTATATTCTGTGGTTGCAACAAAGGCATGATTAAGTAATTACATATCTATACATTGGTTTTCCTCTACTAGGGCACGTACATACACGAATATGCTTTTGGGTAGTTGCGTATACATTCTACGAAAGTTAAGAATCTATATGAAAGTGTCAAACAAGAGAAGCACATACAAACACAAATTTTCTTTGTAATAGTCATGTATACATGTTAGGGTTTTTAGTATGAGCTAATCATTATGGTTGATCTATTCTGTTATGTTTGCTACTATCTGTTAATGAAGTCACTAATAAGGCTCATCAATAGGTATATTCGATGGGTCACAATGTCATCCTCCAGCTTATTAAATTATTTTTTTCTCACATTTTTCTACAATTTTTTTTTATATTATGCTTAGTGCAAGGAGGAAAAATGTGTCACTATGTCATGTGGCCTTATGTGTGTAAATGTGGGAATTAGAGCACTTTTGAGATGGTTTGAGTGCAAGAACTTGATGTAGACAAGCAAGAGAGATTCTGGGAGATGGTCCACCTCTTTAATTCCTCAAATCAGTTGAAGATCCCCCACTCTATCTCATTAATTTGGTGTCATTGGTAGCCAAGCAGGTTGAGTTCATTTGCAGTCGAGCCAGTGCAAGTCAAGGATGAGTTAGCTTCACCTATTCTTGAGTTAGGGAGGAAAATGTCCCTATTTTCTAGGGAGTTGTTGGTAGCTCGATTTTTGTATAAACAAACCAACTAAGAGACTCATTAGGATTCGAAGTTTTATTGTAGCCAAGAGTCCATTAAGTTGAAGCACATTTGATTGTTATTTTTATGATGTATTTGCCACTTTTTGAATGATAATGAAAAGTTATGTTTTGGTCCAGCACCAAGTTGACTCAAATGGTTGAAGATCTTGAGTTAGCTCCCAACCCTAGCAGTAGAAGTTCCTCTCTTGTATCTATATTCTTAGGCTAGAATGTTGATTAGTTGTTGCAATTTATTCATGCCTTTTAGCTTAAAAGATTGATTGAGTTGTTGGTCTATTCATGCTTCCATTAGCTTAGAGGATAAATTAGTTGTTGTAGTGCAATAGAGTAGAATACATCAAAATTATTGTGATAGTGACCCATATCTCATCTCCCATGTGATCATGATAAGAGGACCCCACTCTCATAGCCCAAAAACAGAGATTGATTTCTTGTTAATTAGATCAATCAAGTTGTAGCATTAGTTAGATAGTTGTTTATGAATTTTTGGAAAGAGTTACACTTGTTACTTTTCTTCTGTTGATTGTTGTAGCTTAGAAGATATTTCATTTCATCAGTCAAGTTCTTAGCAACAATTAGTTTATTTTTTCCAAATTCAATTCATATTTTCCATATTGACATTGTGTAGGTTTTATGCTAGGATTGTTGATCTGTAGGCAAGGATCCTTTCCACTAGCTCCATTTAGTTCCTCTCCCCCTTCTATTTATGCATGCCAACGCATGTTCCAATCCTCTATTTTTATGTCACTATGAGAAAGCCTCTTAACCAAACCCGACCTTCTTGAAGTACTGGGCTTGGCCAAGGGTGAAGATCACCTTCCCCACATTATCCTCGACTGCCATAAACCCTTACAACACTTTAGATCACCATTATTACTCTCCAAAATCTCTCAACCAACTTCCTATAGCATTTCAGGATATCCAATAGAAGTATAGGACATCCTATAGCAACATCTTGTAGCTCACCTGTAGCAGCCTCTTTTGACCCTGTTTTGACCTACAATGATAACTTATCTAGTTTAGGAGTAATTACACCCGTCATCTTGGACTCCATGACCAGAAGTTCCACCTAGACCAGTCGTTTCACTCCTTTTCCTTCCTGTAGGATCATATAGCATTAGTTCTTGATTTCGGAAATTAGCTATTAGAACTTTATTTACTAAAAGTGTGAATTAGATAGTCAATGAATGTGTTCATGAATTATGAAATGGTAGAATAATATTATGTTTTTAGGCAACCCTGATAGATATATGATTGGGTGCAAGTTAGCATAGTTTCCTTTCTACAAAGTAGCATAATATTGGTGTCATTTAATAACATTTACAAGTTGACATATTTCATCTTATGAGTGTAAAATGATTTACTTTCTCTACATTAGGACTAGACTTCACATTTTGATTTTAGTAGTTAGACTCCTTTTAGTTTAGTAGAGAAATGGTTTAGAACCCTAACGATCAAGTGACCAAGTTGAGGGTGGCATGAGTAGAATAATGCATCTACTATGTATACAGCACTGTCACCTCTAAGTTTTTATGGAACCCCGAGTTGATAAAGTAAAGTTGGTAGCTTTGGGAGTTACAACATTCTTGCTGCAATATTGGGGCTCATCACCTTTTGGTGGCATTGTTGGGGAGGTATCTAGGTAGATGTAATTTCTTCTTTTCTTTCTGTTTTGCATTGAGTAGGTAGATGTTATTATTTCTTTCCTTTATGTTTTACAGTTTATTTTGAAAAACACATAAATAAAAAACATATCTTTCATGCCTCATAGGAGTAGAGACACTTTATGAAAATTCTTGCCAAATACCCCCACACCATCAAAATGTCAACATTCAGTCTTCTTTGGTGACTGTCAACTTCCCTCTTTGATTGTGTTATCCCCTACAATGTCCCAGACTTAGGATGAGATCGAAAGAGATAACTTCAAACCACTTGCAGTTCAACAACTTGCCCTACTGAACTAGAGAGGGATCTCTCTAAGGATTTATCAGTAAATGACTAGAAGAGAAATGGATTTTAGGCTAGATATGATAATTTATGTTTGAGTTTTTTTAAATTTAGGGCTTTTAGGTTTTTGGACCAAAGATGAGAAAGAGAAATTAGGTTTAAGGTATCAAAGGTTTGTAGTAGTAGGCATAAAGACGAGCAAGATAACAATGTCTAATGATGGATTTAAGATTTTGGTAAATGTAGTGTAGGGTCTGAAGGCTTAAGAAATCATAATTAGCATGTATTACCATGAATTCATTAATCTAGAAGAATAAATACACAAACGTGATTTTCCACAATAAATGGAGCTTTGAATCTAAAGAATTATGCCTATATAACTGTAAGAAAAACCACTGAGGGAAGAAAAACATGTTAAGAGAGATGAATTCATTCGTAAGAAACTAATATAGAAGGAAAATAACACCAAAAACTCACTTCACAAGTATTCCTGAAAAATAGCTGCAACTGCTCCTCGATTAACTGTATGAAAGCATAAGATATAAGTCCTCGCTTCTGAAGTCCAACCCTTCTCTCTAAATGAGAAATGATAGATATAGACTAATATAACCCACTTCCCCACCTTCAGGGGTCGAATCCCCAAGTGGTGGAATAGTTCCCAAGAATCTCTCAACCAATAAGAGAGAGTGAGAAGGTCAAAAACAAACTCTTCTCTTAGACTTTGATTTGAGTTTTGCTTCATTTATGAGGTCTAATTAAGCACAAAAACAACCTATCATGCTAATTCATTCCATAATTACATCATCAAGTCTTTAAAATATGAAAATTACATCATAAAACCAAGATTTGGAGAAAATAAACTGAAAAAGACTACTACAAGTATAATTGTAGCGTATTTAGTCATAAGGGCAGTGCACTCAGCCATAAGCACAGTGCCATATTGTAGGAAGATTTTGGAAACCTTTCTAAAGTCAAATTTGAATAGTGAGAGAATGGACAACTAGAATTTCTTATCTAGTTTCTAGAACAACTTGAATTTTTGAAAATTACAAATGGGAAGGCCTTTATAAATTGATTCCCCCAAGGTGGATCCATAAGTGTAGTGCCTGCTTCAAAATAGTGGCAGAAAGTGACTTTTTGACCTATTTTTTGGCTTTTTCTCCTAACCAGCTTGTTGACATGCTTCAAAAAGTAGTTATCTAAGATCCTTAGGGAAATATCTATCCATAGATATATAGTTTTAGGCATTTGGAGGTCTGTAGTGAAAGCATAGTGCTAAGGCATTGTGCTTATAGTTGTCATTGTGTTTTCTAAACAGTAAAAAATCATCAAAATTTTGAAAATGACAAAAACTTCTCTAAATCTTCTCAAAATTGATGAGTGAAGCTATGATATGATATTCTATGCCATGATGGAGGCTTCAACAAGTAAATCAAGATTCTCCTTATCCTTTTGACCTGTTATGGTTTCCTTGAACTTATTCTTCAAATGCTTGATTCTAACTTGGGATACTTTGTTTCTTATGTAGTAATGCATAGCCATATGCCTCTATAAGTTATTGTCCCTGTTTGCCATCTTGAGGAGCTTCTCCATGTGTCCATTGATCTTATCAAGCCAATATACCTTATCTTCATTGATTTCTCTAGTGATTAGGTCATCTACAATAATATTTTCTTTTGGTGGAGAAACCTCCCTTTGTAGCTCTAAGACTCTCTTGGATGCTCTTGTTCTTGGTCTCCCTGATGTACTTTTATTTTCTTTATCTTTTGACACTTTCAATTCAGCCACTGCTTTTCCCTTTACATCTTCCTTCTTTGAAATAACTGCTTGTTTATCTTGGATTATTTGTTCACTTTCAATTGCATATTCTCTGGTTGGAAGCATGCTATTATAGAATTTGCCTCTATAAAATTGCCTTCCAATTTGTTGATCTCAGTCTCCTTATCCCTTATGATCTGATCTTCAATTCTTCCCTCATATCCTTTCCCCATATCTGACACATTTGCAGTTGTATGAGAGAACTCCTCATGTTGTGAGGAAACTGTCTATTCACCTCTTGTAGGCTTGACCCTTTCAATAATCATTTCAGCAAACACAAGTCTATCACCCTTGGAGTATGTCCAAGACACTTCTGCCTTTTCTTTCCTCTTGGTTGGTATGCTTGAAGAAGCAATCTCCTACTGCATTGGTGAGTTTGAAGGTGTTGTTTCATCACTAAACCTAGCTAAAGAAGATGGACGAAAAGCTGAACTTGAAAAGTGATCCCAAGAAATATTTTCCTATGATAACTGATGAAAAACTAGCACTTTCACTAAGCCATGATGAAACAAACTAGTATGGTGATTCTCTCCCAGCTTTTGCACCTTTTCTGTCATTTTAATCAGACTTTTGTACAAATAATGAGACAAATTGATTTGTTGAACACTGGTGAAATGAACCAAAAACCTCATGTGGTACTTATATAGCCTTCAATATCTTCCCTCACATGTGAAGTACTTCATGACCACTTTCATGAGAGGGCTGTATCTTTCTAACAAATGTCTGAATGGAAAAATAGACTTTGGAGTTGTCTTGTATGGTGATTTTAGGTACATCTTGTAATTTTGAAGGTCAAGGTCTTCTCTCTTGAACCAAATTTCTCCAGTATTTGGAATCCTTGTAGCTGTGGAGATAAGTTGCCTTGAAATAGTGAATTTAACTCCTGCTATGGTCACTTTATCCTTTCTAAGTTTGGTGGCAAAAGCACTGGTCAATTGATAATGATACTTTAGTTCGTCAATTCTCTGGAAAAATGTAAGACAACTTGCACCTTCAAATGATTTTCTAATGAAGGGAGATGAAAATATCTCATGGGTTGAGGTAGGTTCATGTCTTATGACATTTCCTCCCCTATGTTTCCTTTTTTCATAGGTTTCAGATTCCATGCGAACACTTAGCTCTTAGGATAGAAACTAGGGTTTTGATTGTAGGAAAACAAGGGATTTTCAGTAGTTGTGAGGGAGTTTAGGAAAATGAGGAGGATAGGGAAATGGAATCTAGGAAAATTTGGAGGAATAGTGAGGGAATTTAGGAAGCTAGGGAAAGTGGAATTTTAGGATTTCGGTGAGTGGAAGGTTTCCAAACAAAGAAAACATGGTCCTGTGGTTTAGAAGGTGTAGTCTGTCTAGGGTTTAGGTAGAATTGATGAGTTTTGAGAGTGGTTTTGATGGACGGTGTCTAGGAGTGTGTGTTTAGCATAGATGATGGTGTACAATAAGATGGATACACGTTTTAGAAGCAATTTGTCTTGAAAATGACGAAAACCTTTCTAAATGTATTCAAAAACCCTAGGAGGTGGACATGAAACATAACAAACATAGTTGAGAAAATTGAGAGAGGATTGAGCCTTAACATAAAACACCAACCTCTATTAGTAGTGGAACGTATTTAAAATGATGGAGGAAACCACTGTAGTGAGCTCACAACCTTGGATAGATGATGGAGCAGTTGCCTGGTATATGCATATCAGAACAGAGTTATTTGCACAGCACCAGTTGAAAGCTCAACTTATGGATGCAAAAAAATCTCCTTGTATGACAATATCACCTTGATTAGATGATATGGAGTGTTGGAAATGTAGGTTTTAAACCCGTACAGAAATTACCTGCATACAAATTCTAAAACACAGAAAATAAACAATGTGAGAGCATAACACATAAAACACAAATACACAGAGATTTTCCCACTAGATCCCAAAATCGAGACTACCAACTTGATTTTTTATTATGTTCCTTTCAATGTTACAATACATATTTATACATGCCAAAGCATCCAATACCATGGACTGAAAACCATCACATCCAAAACCATGGACCAAAACCCATAGGTAGGTTCCCCTAGCCAAATATAGGGTCCAAAAAAAAATTTCCTGGGGCGCTGCCCTAGACCCTGTAGAGGGGGGCTACGTAGATTAGTTGTGGAAAGAATATAACACAACCCAACATTCTCCAACTTGTTGTCTTCTTTTCACAGGGGGCCACAGGAGAGCTTAGTCATTTTTCCACCCCTGAAATGCCCATTGTTTTTCTACACCAAGAGAACTTCTCAGAGCTTATAGATTTTGTCAATGCATCTGCAGTATTCTTCAATGTGTCCACCTTTACCAGAAACACCTTTTTGTATTCTATCATATCCCTCACAAAGTGATACTGAACATAAATGTGCTTTGTTTTTGAATGATAAGCAGGGTTCTTTGCCAAGAAAATTGTACTTTGGCTGTCACAGTCTATCCTTATAGCTCCCTATACTAACCCATTATTTGAACACAATCTCTGCAACCAAACTGCTTCCTTTCTTGCATGAGTGGCTGCCATGTATTCTGCCTCTGTAGTTTATAGTGACACTACAGATTGTTTCTTACTCATCCAACTAACTGCTCCTCCAAATAGGTTAAACACATACCCACTTGTAGATCTCTGATCCAAATCTCCAGCCCAGTCTGCATCAAAAAAATCAAATTCAGCAACAACAAATAAAAGTAATCTAATAGAAGTTACCTTGGTAATAGGAGAAAAAATATCACCAAAATAAATTCCTAACACCTAGGAATAACCTTTTGCTACCAACCGAGCTTTATATTTCTCCACCTTTCCTTTTGCATTTGTCTTCTTCTTGAACACCCATTTGCTGCCAACGGGTTTCCTTCCATCTAGCAACTCCACCAAATCGCAAGCCTCATTTTTGTGCAAAGATTCCATTTCATCAACCATGGCCTCTTTCCAGAGTTTTCCATCCTCTGAATCTACTACTTCCTTCACATTTTTGGGATCATCATCAATAATAGATAAAGCAAAATTTGAACAGAAAGTAGATGGACTATATTGTTCTAGTTGCCTTCTTTCTCGAACTGATCTTCTTACACCCAGAGTTTGTGGCTCTTCATCTTTTGATTCTTCCTTCGTTGTAGAGTCCGATTCTTCCTCCTTTAGCTCAAACTCTATCTTCTCAGGTTCCTTTGGTTTGACTTCATGTTTAATAACATATTTCACCTCTCTGAACACCACATCTTGGTTGTACACAACCTTCCTTGTTGCTGGGTTCCAAAGCTTATAACCCTTTAAACCATCCTTATACCCAATAAAGATGCACTTTTTCAGATTTACTATCCAACTTGGTTCATTTCTCTTTTGGAACATGTACATATGCATCACATCCAAATACCCTAAGATGTGAAAGAGAGGATTTCTTGCTAGTCCATGCCTCTTGTGGAGTCTTATCCTCCAACACTAATGAAGGTGATCTATTGACCAGGTAACATGCTATCTCCACTGCATATGCCTAGAATTCTTGCCTTAACCTAGCACCAATGAGCATGCTTCTTGCCCTTTCCATCAACCTCTTGTTCATTGTTTCTGCAATTCCATTTCGCTGAGGTGTATATGGAGTAGTCTTCTGCCGTGCTATACCACCTTCTTATAGAATTCTTCAAATTCCTTCCTGCATAACTCTCCACCATTATCTATCCTCAACACCTTTATCTTCTTCTCTGTCTGGTTTTCCACCATAGACTTAAATTATTTAAACCTATCAATGACTTCATATTTCTTCTTTAAGGAAATATATCCATGTATTCCTTGAGAATTCATCTATAAATGATACATATTACATAGACTTACCCAGTGATGGAACCTTCACAAGTCCAAACACATCACTGTGCACAAGCTCTAATATCTGTTTCACCCTCTTACCACCAAAGGGGAGACTCACCCGTTTCTGCTTCCCATATACACAATTTTCACAAAAATCAAAATCCAGAGAGATATTACTCATACCTTCTACCATACCTTTACCATGAAGTATTCCAAGGGCCTTCTCTCCAATATGTCCAAGCCTTTGATGCCACAACATTGTCTTCTCTCTAGAGACCACTAGATTTTTTGCTCCACTTTCAAGAACCACAAAACTATTGCACCCTTCAACAATAGTGTTACCTTATAGCTTGTACAGATTTCCAGTTTGAACTTCCCGGATCAATACTAGTGCTCCTCGAACCATCTTGTAGGTATCCTTCTCAAACACTGTTTTTACACCTGCATCATCCAGCTTGCTTACAGAAATTAGATTTCTGGCCAATGCAGGAATATGTAGAACACTTGGAAGTGTTCTAACCCTTCAACCTTGCAACTTCAACTTTATTTTTCTGCAACCAACGATTCTAGCCTTCCTATCATCCCCTAAGAAGACATCACCACCATCATATTTCTCATACTCGTAGAACCACTCTCTATGGGGAGTGAAGTGAAAGGATGCACCTGAGTCAATCAACCATGCCTCATGATCTACATGTGTACTTGAAGAAGCCAAGTACACATCCCCGCCTTCATCTAAGGTGGTTTTCGCCTCTGTAGAAGGAGCATCATCAGATCCCTTTCCTTTGTCAGGAGATTTAGATTTACAGTCCCTTCTGTAGTGCCCTTCCTTTCCGCATTTCCAGCACACCACCTTTACAGGTTTTCTTGGAGATTTAGATCTCCCACTCGATGACTTATTTTTGTTTCTGTTCTGGGATCATCCTCATACAGACAAGGCATCACCATTCTAGCTCTCCATATTTTTCTGTCTCATCTCCTTCATCAGCAAGGATGTGACTATTTCATCAAACTGCAAGGTAGTTTCATTGCTACCTATTGCAATAACCAGAATATCCCACGAATCTGGTAGAGAACACAACAAACTAATGCACTTATCTTCATCTGAAATTTTGATATCAACAGAGCATAACTGACTTACCACAGTATTAAATGCATTCAGATGCTCCGTCACCAATTCTCCATCTTTCATCCTCAGGATATACAACTTTTTTCGCAGGAACTATTTATTCACCAGAGATTTATATTGGTACAAAGTCTTTAACTTGTCCCAGAAATCCTTCGCTATAACTTCCCATGATACATTCAACAATACTGGATCTAAGACACACAATCGTATTGTGCTATTTGCCTTCCGATCCAACTTCTTCCATTCTTCATCGGTCACTCCCATTGGTTTAGTACCCAAATCTACCACGATCCACTGATATTTATCCACCAACACATCCTCCATCTTGAGTTTCCACAACTCAAAACTCTGACCATTAAATTTCTTGATCTCTATCTTTCCACTGCTTGCTGTCTTCTTTTACCACTAGAATCGATCTCGCAGATCTTCCACTGAATAAGGTCTACCACAGGCCTGAGCGAAACCCCTCAACAACAAAGGTGTCCCCTTGAAGCCAAAATAGATCTGATACCTCGTGTAGGTTTTAACCCCATACAAAAATTACTTGCATAGAAATTCTAAAAGATAGAAAATAAACAATTTGAGAGCATAACACATAAAACACATATACATAAAGATTTTTCCACTGGATCCCAAAACTGAGACTACCAGCTTGATTTTTTATTATGTTCCTTTCAATGTTATAATAGATATTTATACATGCTGAAGCATCCAATACCATGGACTGAAAACCATCGTATCCAAAAATATGGACCAAAAACCATTGTGTCCAAAACCATGGACTGAAAACCATAGGTAGGTTTTCCCAACCTAATATAAGGTCCAACCAGTAGAGGGGGGATACTCGCCCCCTTCAAACCCCCCAGATAGGGGGGACTGCTTCGCCCCTGTTACCCCCCCGCTACACAATCAGCGCAATGAAGGGGGGGCTCCGCCCCCCCTCTAACCCCCTGGTTCACTACGTAGGTTAGTCATGGAAAGAATATAACACAACCCAACAGGAAAGTGAAATGGGAAAATAAAGAGTGAATGAGAGTGAGTGATGTCCTTTTATAAGTTGAGAAATTCAGTTTTTCCTGTGCAAAATGGTAGTGGACCCACCATAAGAGTTATAACCTGGAATTGACACTTTAGCTTCATGATCTTATGATGGTATTTAATTTATGAAAATTAAATAAAAAACATGACTTTAAAAACTTGGTTACCAAGTTGATCTCTACTATTCCTCATAAAATGAAATTTAATGATAAAAAGACCAACTTTCAGAAATTAAACCTAGTGACCTAGTGGTGACCTAGCAAAGGTTTATTAGGTGAATTATGAACAAAATGATTATGGGACTCTACTAAAAATGATTTTAATTCACCAAGATGGTATCCTTTGACCATGAGACTGAAAGGAATAGTAGAGACTGGCCTTCCTAACCGATGATCAATTTTTTTATTGAAAAACTCTTTGAAACTATAAAAATTTGACCTAAAACCCTAAAAATAATTATGTAAAAGCACATTTGATCACTGGTGACTGACATGATTGACAGGCATTAACAGACTACAAGGAATTTAGAGGACCCCTTAGGTGAACAACCTAAGCTCTTTGAAGATCCTATTGGGGAAGAAGAAGAGGAAACCATTCCACATACCCACACCATGGATGAAAACATAAATGAGGGTGCTTTTCCCATCAGAGAAACTAATGACGATGCTAGGATGAAAAATATAAGCCCTTCTGCCCTTCCTCACTTCCATGGATTAACCTTATAGGACCCTAATACATTTTTATTTGATTTTTTTTTGTGTGTAGAAATTATGATTATACCTCTGATGACCAAAAGTTGAAGTTGTTCCCATTCGCCCTCAAGGATGCAGCCTTGTGCTGGTTCATGGGTCTACCTGGGGATAACATCACTACCTAGGCTCAAATGAAAAGATCCCTTAACAACAAGTATAGGGACTATTATAGGTCCAAGGACACTAAAGAGGAAATATTTAGGATGACTGTTGGACTAGATGAATCCCTGGAAGACTATGAGGAAAGGTTCCAACTCAGATGTAAAAGAGCCAGATGCCCCCTTGATGATGAACGACTGAAGTTATTCCTTATTAGAGGAATCAAGGAAGAGATAATGGAAACCCTAAACATTTTCTTTGGAGGGGACATTTATCAACTATCCTATGATAACATCAAGATAGTATTAAAAAATTGTTCTAGGGCTACTAGGAAGAAGGGAAGGTACAGTCAACCTCTGGTGAGTTCCTCTTCCTCCACCACATCTATCAAGAATGAAATTTGAAACATGTTGGAGGAATTTAAAAGTGAAATGATGCACACCATTTATCTGCAAATGTACACCATGCAAGTCAAGAGGAAGTAAGAGGAATCAGACAGAGCCTTATCTATCTTTTGCCCTAAAGTCACTAGAAGGCACCCCAGAAATGAATGTCTGTTAAACGTTATAGACATCTACTTGGTCTATGAGGAAAACCATTCCATAGATAAGTGACCTTCCTTTAGTGGATTGAAATATGTATAGCAAGGGGTAGAAGGTATAGTTGAACAACTTTGTTACATCAATCAAAGGAGACCTCAAGGACCTCGACCATATCAACAGGGCATGGAAGGTGCATCCTATTCCTATTACCATCCCAACCAAAATGAACCCTTTCCCCCATGGTATTCACCTACTCATCCTTCATGGTCCACACCTTCTCCTTGGCCTTATGCACCTTAGTATCCACCCCAACCCACCAATCAACAATTTCAGCCATATGCTTCTACACATCCTTAGTGGAATCCCCCATCACAAGGTTGGAGGCCTCCATTCAATCAACCCCATGCTTTATTTCCTCCACCTCCATATCCATCATAGATCATTCATCCTGCTTCACCTAAACAACCCCAAATTCCTTCTCAACCAAATCTAAACCTGAACAATAAATAGGCACAATAGGTCTATAGTGGAGAGACATATTACCCTTCATATGTTGTGGAGATTCAAGAAATAAACCTTAGGTCAGGAAGAGTGCTCCTAGATAACCAACCTCCATCTCCACCTAAGGAGATTGAAGAGGAAAATGAAGAGATTGTTCCTAAATCCAATCCACCTCCTTTTCCTGAAATATTGATCCATTCTAACCATCACACCCTAGAAGAGACTGAACTTCAAGGAGAATTGAAATTATTGTGTTAAGATTGCACTCCTCCAAGCTATCAAGGATGTTCCCATCTACAACAAGATTATAAAGGAGAAATGTTTCAAACATCCTAGGAGGATAAAGAAAGATACCCCTACCATCAATTTCATTGGTCAATTGTCTAATCTAATGCTAGGGAGAGTGAACTTCCCAAAGTATCTAGACCTTGGAAGTCCTGTGGTAGATGTGCACATTGATGGCATACTTGTCCCTCACACCTTGATTTATCTTTGGGATTCCATCAACGTGATGAGTAAGGAGATTATGCTCAAGTTAAACCTCCAATGATCCTTGACAAAGACCACAACAATGTTGCGACTTGCATATAGATGCATAGTGGCTCCAAAGGGATTTGTTGAGGATGTAATGGTCTCTATTGATTCCTGGGAGTATCCTGCTGATTTCCTAGTTCTCCATCCCAAAACCAAATTCAATGGCTATCCTCTCATCCTTGGAATACCATGGATAGCCACTGTTGATGCTTACATTAGTTTCAGATCTAGAAACATGACCATTAAGAATGGGAATTTTTCTAAATAGTTAGTATTGTACCCTCCTTCTCAAGAATCCCTTAAGCATGACTTACCCCTATGGTTGGAAGAGGAGGAGGAAGATTAAGTGTATCATACCACATCCCATCAAACTTGTACCCTAGATTCTATTATAGGAGTGGGGCAACCTGATGAAGGCAACCTAATTGACCAAGTCATCTAGAACCAGTCCCCCAACACCATGCCTCTTAATGAGCTTGTCAAGGAATCTGAGGGTAATCCTTGGACTGAGTTATGCCTAGTGGACCCATGTCTTGCAAATGTTAAAATGGTAGAATTTGTTCAATCTGAAACCTTGAATATCAACCCCTCTCTCTCAACCAGTGAAGAAGAGAATTTGTGTGACATGCTGAGAGAGCACTTAGATGCCTTTTCTTGGAGCTATAGAGAAATGAAGGGAGTGCATCATTTAGTGTGTACACATCAAATCTACATTAAGGAAGGATTCAAACCAGCATGCCAACCTTAGAGGAGGATGAATCCAACCCTCAAAGACATAGTAAAGGAATAATTACATAATTTGTTGGATGCAATGTTCATTTACCCCATCTCATATAGTGACTGTGTGTCTCCTCTAGTCTTGCTTCCAAAGAAAAATGGAAAATGGAGGATCTATGTGGATTAAAGAGAGCTAAGAAAAGCCACTAAAAAAGACCATTTCGCTCTACCTTTCATTGATCAAGTATTGGATGGTCTTACAGGGAAGAATTTACTCTCTTTCCTGGATGGGTTCAGTGGTTACAATTAGATATAGAACAACCAAGAGGACAAGGATAAAACTACATTCACTTTTCCTTAGGGTACCTTTCCTTATAGGGTCCTTCCTTTTGGATTATGTAATGCCCCTCCCACTTTTCAAAGGGAGGTTCTGAGCATCTTTGTTGATCTAGTCCATGAGTTTATGGATATCTACATGGATGATTTCACTCCCTATGGGTGTAACTTCCTCGAGGCTCTCTCTAACCTTGGGAAAGTCCTAAGGAAGTGCATTGAAATAAACCTCTCACTTATTCCTGAGAAGTGTGAACTCTTGATGAATTTCACGACTATCTTGGGCCACTTAATATCTTAATAGGGAATAGAAGTGGATCCAAACAAAATTTTCATCATAAAAAGGGTCCCTACTCCTCCAAATCATAGGGCATCTTAGGCCTGGCTGGATATTATAGGATTTTTATCAAAGACTTTAGTAAAGTAGCCTCACCATTGTTTGGATTGTTGGCCAAGGAATCTGAATTTTTCTAGTTAGATAGTTTCGAGGAGGCCCTAGATATCTTGAAAGACAAATTGACTACTGCACCCATACTTAGAGGCCCAAATTGCGCACTTCCTTTCCACATCCATGTTGATGCATCTGAAAAAGTTGTAGGAGCATTCCTAGGCTAGATAGATGAAAATTTTCCTTATGCCATTTACTTCATTAGCAAAAATATGTTTAAGGCTTAATTGAATTACACTGTAACCGAGAAGGAACTCCTAGTTGTTGTCCACTCTATGAATAAGTTTAGACATTACATCACTGGATACCAAACCTTTGTGCATAATTACCATGCAAATATCAAGTACTTAATGAACAAGCCTAATGTGAATGCTATAATTATTAGATGGATTCTTTTACTACAACAGAGTGATCTAACTATCATTGATAAGCCAGGTAAAGAAAATGTAGTTGCAGATTTTTGTCTAGACTTGCTTTGCCTACAGGTGAGGAAGGGATGGATGATGATTACCTACTAGATTAAAATTTATTTTCTATTTCAGTTCTCTCTCCATGGCTTTCTAACATATCGAACTACATAGTTTCTGTAGAGTTTCCTCCAAATCTCTCCTCCAGGGAGAAGAGAATAATTTTAAGGGAGAGTGCCCCTTTCACTTGGATTGGAAGAAATATCTTCAAGCTGGGACTAGATCAAATATTGAGGAGATGTGTCAGGGAAGAGGAGGCCTTTGACATCCTCTTATCCTATCATGGCGAGGCTTGTGGAGGTCACTTTTCTGCCAAGAGGAAACCTTTCAAGGTTCTACAAGCTGGCTACTACTAGCCAACTCTCCACCAAGATGCGAGAAGATACACCAGTTGATGTTACCAATGCCAGAGGATGAGGAAACCTACTCCCAAGGATGAAACTCCCTTACAACCTCGCATGGCTTTAGAGCCAATTGACAAGTGGGACACGCATTTCATTGGGCCATTTGATCCACCCTCAGGGCAGAAAAAGTACATAATTGTATGCACTGACTATTTGAAAAAGTGGGATGAGACAAAGGCTATTAAGGTCACAACAGAGGTGAAAGTGGCTAAGTTCCAGAGGGACAAAGTGTTCTATAATTTGGGTACCCTAGAGAGCTAGTCATCGATCAAGGAGCTCAATTCACATCACATCTAATCGATAATTTGTTAAGGCGACGTCAAATCAAGCACATAAAATCTATGCCTATCATCCTCAAGCCAATGGAAAAGTAGAGGTCACCAATAGGGCACTAGAAGGCATCCCCACCAAGGTTGTGAGAAGCAATAGAAACGATTGAGAAAACAAATTAGTGGATGCCACATGGGCCTACAATACCACTTGGAAGACCACTACTCGTTTCACCCCTTATGAATTAGTCTATGGAAAGAAGGCTCTTCTCTCCATTGAGTTTGAATACAATACCTTAAGAATGAAAGCAAAATTTGATTTAGATGTTACAAAGGCACATCAGGAGAGGCTGTTACAGTTAAATGGCTTGGATGAATTCAGAATGTAAGCCCTCCTACACACTGAATTTATTCAGTTACAAAGAAAGGTCTAGCATGATAATAATATCAAGGACATTAACATCTTTCAAGAAGGATATTGGAATCTACTATATGACTCGAGGTTCAAGGAGTTCAAAGGAAAATTGATGACAAGGTGGTTGGTCCCATACGTGATAGAGAAATTCCATGGCAATGGAGCTATTCAGATTAGGACCATTGATGAGGAATGGATTCCCTTGCTTGTCAATGCCTATAGATTGAATGTTTATAGGAAGCCTCTATCCAAGGAAGAGTTCATCAACGCCATCAACAAGGAGGTGAATGTGATTGGGAGTGTCCGAACTTCCAAGTCACAACATCCCTAAATATTGTTTTTGTTTGTGATAAAAAAATAAAAAAATAAGAGGCTTGGATGAAAACCTCCATGAGGCATATGAGGCCAACTCTTATGTTGAAAACCTCCTTGAGGAAGCCTAGGAGTGAAAAAAAATAAAGAAAAAATAAAATATCCCTAGGTGAAAATGTCCCTTGAGCTGCCCAGGGAAGACAAGGAGGTTGAAAACCTCCCTTGAGGCAACCTCTGTGTCCCTAAAAAAAATAGAAAAAAAGGAAAGAAAGAAACAAAGAAGAATGCCATGAAAGGGATCTACAACCTATCCATAGATAGCTTTTGTCATTTTGTAGGTTTTGAGGACAGTGGAAATTTTTAGAACTCTAGGGACAAAAGCCTCGAGTTTAATTCTATTTTTTCCTTCATTTACTCCATAAAATCCACAAAAACCATGTCCTTGCCACTCTCACCCATCCTCAGGCCCCAAAAATCCATTTTTATGCCCTCTCTGGGTTGCTATTGGATGTGTTGTAACTGCCATAGGAAGATCCTATAGAACTACAATATTTCCTGAAATTCTACAAGAAGGAGGTTTTGATAAGAAAATAATCAAGCATGGCCTACCCTAGGCTAGCTAGAGTTCTCTCACCTTGAACCAACCACTCACCCATCCTCCATGCATACCTGATCCAAAAAATCACCATTTCTTAAAGCCACCCTAAGCCTTGTCTCATTCAAAAAAAAAAGAAAAAATTCAAAAAGAATCACATATGAAATTTCCTTGATTCCAAAGCCCTTCACTACCCTACGAAGACTCTAACTTCATCCTTCAACCCCTACACTCATTGCCACTCCTCTGAAGAAAATCCCTTGGAAAAGAAGAGAAAAGGGGTTGCTACAGGATCTCCTATAGTAGGTTGTGCCACTATGATGACAAACCTAAAAGCTAATTCTTCTTCCCATATAAATTGAGGGGATGGTACCACCATCCTGGAACACCTTGCAATTCCAAGCAGGACTCCATAGCAGTAGCATTAGCAACACCTAGGATATCATCAAAGCACCTTCACCCATAAATAATATCAGAAAGAAAATACAGAGGAGCACAAACATTATACACATGAAAAAGGGATAGCAAGCTGACTTCCTGAGCAACATCACAAGAGGTCTAGAACTCCAGCATGCATCAATAGAGCACAAAGTAGGCATAGGTATGGTAACCTCTAAGCTTCTCCCTAGGTGTAAAATAATGAAAAATGTATGAATGTTGAAGGAAAGTTTTTTTATAAGTTGGAGGCGACCTGTTAACTTGGCCACCCTAAGCCAGTGAACAAAACGTGATCCACTACTAATCATGCAACATAGGAGTTTCACTTCAATAAAATAAACTGAGATGGGATTCTAAATCAATTAAGAGGGATTGGGTGTTAATTATGAGGCTTGAGAGAATGATCACCCAAGGTGGGCCAACGATCCAAATGAGGAAAACTCGTACCACTTCCAGCCATCACAGTTCACCGAGCCCTAGCCACAAAGAGCATAAAGCTCAAACATCCTTTCATTTTTTCTCATTTTGAAATCAATTGAGGTAGTGCTAAGCTTGGGAAGCCATCGAGCGAATGAAACCCAACTCTATCAGTCGTACAAGAAATAGCTACAGGAAGTGCAAAGGCTATAGGAAATAGCTATAGGAAGCTACAAGGAGCCTCCAAGGGTGAAAAAACACTGCCTAGGGTTGATTTGGTGTTCAATTTTCATTACACCAAGCCTGACAGTGAAAAGTAAGTTGCCCTCTCATTCTTTTGTCCATGATCTTCATGTTGGAGAACCTTGTACTCTGTTAGTAATTACAATCATCATGTGGATTAAAATAATCATTTTGCTAAAAATACAAGGGATACACATAATTTTCTTCAATTAGAGCTTCCACCCCTCTATTCCCTTTGAGTTCATATTGGGGCTGCCATAGAATAAACCTCCTACACCTAATTAGAAATAGAGAAGAATATGGGAGGAGGATTTAATATAAGAGAAGCTACATATACTAAGATAATTCACCTTCATCTCCTTGTAGTGAAAATTTTCAGGAGGTATCAATGGTTAGGTTTCTTTGAGCTCCTAAAAGGATATCATCATAATATCACTTATCATTTTTCGAAGGCCCTAAACCCTCAAGGAAGAACTAGTGCTGCCACTATGGTGAGAGGATTATCCATTACCATTACTCCTGAGTTGATTAGTAGGGTGACAACACGTCCCCTAGGGGCCTAGTGGAGAAAAGAGGACAAATCCAACAATTTCCTTACTAAGAAGAATTTCTTCACTGATGAAGAACAACCAATTGAGGATAAAAATGGAGTCAAAAGGGAGAGCTTCCCCTATCCCTAGGATGAGGTGGCTTACCACATCCTTAAGTTCATCTCTTATGAAGGAAGACTAAGTGTAGTCTATGGCTAATAGTTCAGACTGCTCCATGAACTGATATTTCGAGAAAGATTTCCTATGGCTCAAAGATTGAGTGTGCCTTATTTCCTCCTACAATCCATCATGGACATGAGCCAAAAGGTGAAATAAGGAAAACCATAACACTTAGGACACCATGGCCTCATCAAATTAATAGTGGAAGATGCTTTGAATAACTTAAAATTTCTTGTCCTTTGGTCCACATCAAAGACATGGACAGAGAAAGATTCCTTGACACTTAGGTCCTTGCACTTGGAGGAGAATAGGCAAAAGAAGAAGAGGAAGAGTCAGAAGAAGAAGAGGAAGAAGAGACAGGGGAAGAGAAAATAGAGAAAGAAACATTGAAAAAGGAAGAGGTGGGGGAAGAACAATAGGAAGAAGAAGAGGGGGAGCAGCAGGAAGAACCAGTTCCAAAGAAAACCACTACATTTGGAGAAGAGGATATACCCCTAGAGCAGAGAAGTATGTCTCTCAAGCACCCTGAAAAGGAGGCATATGTTGTCCTAGCTTCCTTGAGCACACGAATCAAACCTAAGAATAAAAGGTAGAGACAAAATCCCCTCTACTTCAAAATAAGGAAAAACACTAAAATTAAATAGGGGAAGCCTCAAAATCCCATAAAGACTCCATTATAATTGAGGAATCACCAAGTAAAAGCAAGGATCTAGAGTCCATTGATATGAAATTTGAGAAAGGCACATCTCCTAGAGCCATCTCAAAGACTCGCATCACTTATGTAAGAAGTCTTGTCACCAGGTCAACCTCCTATAAGTAGCCCATCTCCCATCTTGAGGACAATCTAATACTGTTGGGGGTAGAGAGCCAACAAGCATGTTAGATAATATGGAATACCCTGCCACATAGTCTTTAGATCAGGGTGTATCACTCTCTTGAGATGTTGAGAAATTCATTGGATAGAACAACCCTGTTTAAGAAGGCAATGCAAAGACTGAAGATAAAATGGATTGGACATAAACTTAGACCGCCTTTTCTGTTGGCTTTACAAGAGGGAAGGAAGGAAGAAGAGGAAAGGAATCAATAGGAAGAAATAGAGAAGAATGCAGGCTTCTATCCTTAGGAAGAGACACCATCTACAAAATCTTGGGATGTCAGAGAGGCCACCAAGGCCATGAAGGACATGGACATATATGAATAGGTTTCTCAGAGAATGAGAAAAAGTTTCAGTAGAGGGGTGATGATGAGGCTCATCAATATGTATATTATATGGATCACAATTTCATCCTCCATCTTATTCAATTATCTTTCTCCCACATTTATCTACAAAGCTTGTTATATTATGCTTAATGTGAGGAAAAAAATATGTGTTGCTATGTCATGTGGCCTAATGTGTGTTAAATGAAGGAATTGGAGCACTTTTGAGATGATTTGAGTGGAGGAACTTGAAATATAAAAGAAAGAGAGATTGTAGGAGATGGTTCACCTCTTTAATTCCTCAAATTAGTCGAAGATTCCCCACTCTATCTCATCAATACAATGTCATTGACAACCAAGCAGACCGAGTTCATTAGCAGTTGAGCCAGTACAAGGCGAGGAAGAGTTAGATTCACCTATTCTTGAGTTAGGGAGGAAAATATCCGTATTTTCTAGGGAGCTGTTGGTAGCTCCATTCTTGTATAAATAAACCAGCTATGAGACTCATTAGGGTTCAAAATTTTATTGTAGCCAAGAGGACGTTAAGCTAAAGCATATTTGACTATTTTTGTTATGATGTATTTGCCACATTTTTGCATGATAATGAGAATTTATGTTTTGATCCAGCACTGAGTTGACTCAGAGGGATGAAGCTCTTGGGTTAGGGCCCAACCCTAGCAGTAGAAGTTCCTCTCTTATATCTATATTCTTAGGATATAATGTTGACTAATTGTTGCAGTTTATTCATGTCTTTTAGCTTAAAATATTGATTAAGTTATTAGTATATTCATACTTCCAGTAGGTTAGAGGATAAATTAGTTTTTGCAGTGAAATAGAGTAGAATACATCAAAAATATTTTGACAGTGACCCCTATTTCATCTCCCTCATGGGATCATTATTAGAGGACCCCACTCTCAGAACCCAAAAACATAGTTTGATTTATTGTCAATTGCATCAATCAAGTTTTAGAATTAGTTTGATAGTTTTTTATGATTTCTTGGAAAGAGTTACACTTGTGATTTTTATTCTCCTGATTTTTGTAGCTTAGAAGATATTTCAGTTCATCAATCAAGTTCTTAGAAGTAGTTAGATTAGTTTTTCCAAATTAAATTCATCTTTTCCATATTGACATAAAACAATTTGCAAATGAAAAGTAATAAGTGAAAGTGTTATGCCAGGATTGTTAATCTGTAGGTAAGAATCCTTTCCACCAGTTCCATTTAGGTCCTTTGTCTTTCTGTTGATTCATGCCAACCCATGTCCCAAACTTCTATTTCCAGGAAAGCATGAGTAAGCCTCCTAGCCAAACCCGACCTTTTTGAAGTGATGGGCTTGGTCAAGGGTGAAGATCACCTTCCCCACACTATAGCCAGCTATCATACATGCTTCCAACAATTCATATCACCATTATTACTATCCAAAACCTCTCATCCAACTTCCTGTAGCATTTCAGGATATACTGTAGCAATATAGGACATCCTGTAGCTCACCTGTAGGAGCCTGTTTTGACCCTGTTTTGACCTGTAATGATAGTTCGGCCTATTTTAGGAGTACTTCCACCCCTCATCTTGGACTCCATGACCAGAAGTGCCACCTAGACCAATCCTTTCACTCCGTTTCCTTCCTACAAGATCAAATAGCATTAGTTATTTGATTTCTGAATTTAACAATTAGAACCTTATTTACTCTGCAAGTGTGAATTAGATAGTCAATGCATGCACACTTGAATTATGAAATGGTAGAATAATCTTATTTTTTCAAGAAACCCTAATAGCTAGGGAATTGAGTGAAAGTTAGCATAGTTTCTTTTATTTAAAGTAGCATAAGGTTGGTGTCATTTCATAGCATTTACAAGTTGGAAAATTTCATATTCTGAGTATAAAAGCATTTACTTTCTCTGCACTAGGACTAGACTTCACATTTTCCTTTTAGTAGTTAGACTCCTTTCAGTTCAGTTGAGGAATGGTTGGGAACCCTAATGATCAAGTGACCCAGTTGAGGGTGGCATGTGTAGAATAATGCATCTACTATGTATACAACAATGTCACCTCTAAGTTTGTATGAAAACCCTAGTTGATAAAGTAAAGTTGGTATCTTTGGGAGTTGCAGTGTTCTTGCTGCAACACTGGGTCTCATAAGTCTCTGTTATAATAATATGTGTTTGAAAGTACTGATTGGGCTAAATTGATTATAAAATAGAATTTGAGTAAGTGATGATGCTATTGTGTGATGATATGTATATGGTTCAGTAATTTTTGTTGGCTTCAATATCTAATAGGCTGATCGATTCACTGGTAGAACGATTTAGATTCGGTTATCAATATTTTAAGATATGTATGCAGGTACTCTAAAGGAGAAGCATGTACATACGTGGGTATGATTCAAAACAATATAGTATACCTTCTGGTATATGCTTAATAAGGGTTTGCAGTGACAACAACTGGTTTATGTGAAAAAAATAATATGGTATGATATTCTGGTGAATGGTTATGTACTGATATGATCTATTATGAATTGTCTTAATTTAATTGTTTTTGGTTGATTCAGATTCAATGGTCATTTGATGATTCATTTGGTTCAATACTTGGGTAGTTGATTTCAAAATTGTTGGAGTGGATCCAGTTTGAAACATTTTGAAAAGTGATCCATAAAGAGATGAGGATAACGGTCTCAAAAAGGGGGTTGTGGCTCCCTTGCCTTCTGCAGGTAGGCTCCCACGTACTGATTATAGTTTGCTCTAGTACAAGATTGTTAGAAGTTTCTTTTTATTAAAAGAAGAAGATAGAGACGATAAAAAGTGTGGTTTTCTCCCACATTGTGTTTCCACCTAAAATCTTGGTGTTCATATGGTTTTTGTTTGTTGATGTCCTATCTGCTTCTTAACTGTTCATAATTACTGATTAATTGATGAAAATGAAGTAAAGATACACTAATTAATGCTGAACATATGATGAAATTAATGATCAGATAAGTTATCTGGATATACGTAGGTTTCTATAATAACAATTGCGTACATATGTTATTTTCCTTTATAACAACAGAATATACAAATCTGAATAAGAAATTGAAAATTTGAAGTGTGTAAAATATTGATTCACCCTTCCTCTTAGTATTTTTCCTAACAATTGGTATCAGAGAAGATCATTCAAAATAAGCTTGATCGCTTGAAGGGAGATTCATCAATATGGGAAATGAGAGCATATCTATGGTCACTTGGAATTTATGTTTGGGAAATTTTTGAAGGATGCCATCAGTATCCATTCTCCATTCCCACAGATGAAGCATAAAAGAAAAAATATGAGACAAATGCAAAATTTGTCAACGTTTTTTTGGGAAGCTTGGTAGAATCAGAATTTCTGAAGGTTATGTAGCTAAATACCCCAGATTCTATATGGGATAAGATAATCCAAAGTTATGAAGGTGAAACTAAACTAAAGAGTGCCAAACTTCAAACATTTAGAATTCAATATTAAACTATCAAAATGCATAGTGATGAAAGTATTGCAAGTTTCTTTCTTAGGGTAGATGAGATCATTCATTCAATGATAAATATTGGCGATGATGTAAAATATTCGATGCTTGTTGAGAAAATACTAAGATCTCTAACCCCAAAATTTGATTCCAAAGTCTCTACGATTAAAGAAATGTAGGATTTCAAGAGCCTTACTATCAAATAACTTCATGGGATCTTAACATCTTATGAAATGAGAAAAAGGGGTCCCTCAAATATTAGAGAAGTAGCATTCAAAGACACTTATAAAGGAAAAGAAAAGGACGATCTTAAGGAATCATGTTACGTATCATATGAAGAAGAGGCAAGCTTCGTAAAGAAACTCCAAGAACTAGTAGATTTAGAGGTAATATTCCTTTCAAATTCTTTTCTTGTGGAAGAGTTGGTCATTAGCTGCTAAATGTCCTTATAAAGAAAACCATGAGAAAGGGAAGAATTATGAAAAAATTAAATATTAGAGGAAGGTTTGACAATAAGAGGAGTTTATACACACATGAGGATAGTGATGGTCTTCCAAATGATGAATATGTTGAATCTAATCAAGAATATCAATTACTTATGGCATTTGAATATAAATGTGTTGATGAGTCTAATGATGTTTTTATGGATTCCCTAGAAGAAAAAGATAATCTCATTCAAGAAATAACTTAACTTAAAATTCTTCTAGAAGAAGCTAACTTAGCTGAAGAATCCCTAAAGAAACAAATTCTAGAAAAGGAGAGGCATAATGAAAAGTTAGAACTAGAAATAGTAAATCTAAGAAAAGAACTTGAGAAAACAAATGGTCTAAATCTTAGAATTTCTAAGGTATCTGAGACCTCAGAATAAATCATAAAAGTACAATTCTCTCCTCTAATAAATACAGGTCATGGATACAATTGAGAATCATCAAAGACTATCAAATCTTATGAAATAGGTACAGGAAGCTATCTCAATGTAGTAAAGGGAAGAAATCATCAAAATTCCAGCTCTCATCACAAGAATTAGGAATCAAAATCCTCTCAAGTAAAACATCCTTACCACAGTAAAAGGAGAATCTACTCAAAAAGGTAACATACTCCCAAGAAATTCTACTTCAATGGTAAATTCTTCACTTGTCATATTTTTGGTCATAAGGCTACTCAATGTGTCGCTTATAAAACTATCATGACTAGAGAAGAAAGAAAACAAAAGAATGAGATTGGGTCAATGTTACAGGTCTATTTGGGTACATCACTCTTGATGACCAGATCATTGTAAATAGGGTCTATCAAACCCTAATTCAGTTGCTACACACCCTAAACATGCCACTTCATTGAGTTCTTTCATCCATAGGAGTTTCCTGACTTCAAACCTTGCTGAAGTGCTTCCTTGGGTCACTAGTGCACCCTTGGTTAGGGGTAAGTGCTCTGCAGAATAGGTAGCCCCATCCAAGGTTGCATTGCAGAGCACCTAAGCCCACTTAATCCTATGCTAGGTGAGAATCCTCAAAAGGTTCATTAGATCTTGAGTATATTCCTCCTTTCTAGAGCCGTCTTGAAGGAACCCAATTCCTATCCTATCAAGACGAGATCAACTTAGGATAGCCTTGGATCATCTAATCCTCTATCCTCTCATTCCTTTGAACATGGAAACTAATCATCCAATTATGGAAAACCATTTAATGCCATATTAATGACAAAACCACTTGCATCCATCTATAAATTGGCCTCCCATCATAGATTCAAGGAGCTTGGATATTATAGATAAATATTATTTGTTTAGAGACTTGAAATCATTGTCAAAGTAATGTTATGCTCCTGGATTGATGTTGCTATTGGTGTGATGAGGGTTTGGACTAAGCTGGATGAGTGACACAAGATAAAACCACATTGGGTGTAACTTCTCCTTTTATCAATCAATAAAGTTGTTTGTTCCTTTTCCAATACTTTTGTCTATATCTATGATGAATGTATGTTCAAATGTTGTGGATTCCATTTGTTTACAATAAATAGATCATATGCTTTGATTTTTGTTGTCTTCTGTTTATGTTGGCAAGTACTAATTGAGAGAATTCAGTTTGAGTGGGAGTGATGGGAGAAAATCAAAGGAGATCAAACGAAACAAAGGATCACAAGTAGGTTCTTTTATCTTATCTGTTTATTGTAGGAAAAGGTCAAACATCTTTACTTTAGTTGTTCTAGATGTAACTACCCACTTAAGGAAGATATACTTATTTGTAGGTATAAATTCTGTATAACAAATTGGCAACCATACTAGGGAATGACCATTGTTCCTAGTAGTTATCCCTTGTCTTAGTAGCACCAGTAGAGTTTTATTGAGTTCATTTACCTATATTTAGTCATTTTGAAGCTGGTTTGGTCAAAATGTGTGCTTATTTGTGTGCTGATAGTGCTGTTTGGCATCAAAAAACTATTGTTCTTGACACAGTGCGCTGCAGAGCAGCCTTAGCCTAGAGACAATGCTCTGCAACACACTGTCTCCCACTCAAGGCTGCACTGGTCCCTGTCAAGCCAAAAGCTCATATTTTTGCATGATTTTTCCAAACTGTTTCACATCTTGTTTGTTGAATGGTCAATGTTTCTCTGTCCCTGAAGTCCAAATTAGAATTTCTTTTCCATGCCCACTTTGGCTTTGCTTGTTCAATGTTTCTTTATGTTTTCTTTATCATTTTCGAATCAATCCCAAAGTTAGCTTACATTGATTAGTATTTACTTTTCTGAAAAATAATTTCCCTAAAGTCTTCATTTCTTTGAAAAATAAACTATCGTAAATCCTTCATTTCTTGTGAAAAGCATTGATTGATCATTTGTGCATTTAGTTTCTTTATGTTCATCTAAACATTAAAGGAAAGAAAATAAAAACATGCATAATGCATTTAGAAGTTTGTGTGTACTTGTAGGAATGGTATAGGGAAAGTTGCATTAGATGTGCTCTAAGCTCTTTGTTTAGAGATTTTGATTGCTCTATCCCTTTTAGTTACGGTTTTCATTTCTTAAATAAAATGAAAAGAATGCTTCCCATCTTAGTTGCATTCAAGGAATTTCAAAAACATCACATGGTGAACCTAAAAGGAAAACTTTTAAACAAGATCAACTAAAATTTATCTCAATTAACCTAATGGAGCATTGTAACTTAACGCATAACATTTAGAGGTCTAGGCTAGAGATGTGTTTCGGAATTGTTAAAAATAGTAGTGTCGTTAACGGTCTATGATACATTTCGAGTGTGATACCTCATTCCACGTACATAAGTATATCATAGCTCATCCACGTACTTTCGGGTATATCTGGCGGTGTTATAGTACGAAAATTATAAGGGAATGTTCTCACTATGCGGTTTCGAATTAGACAACACTAACATGGATTCGGCCTCCAGGTACTTTCAAGTATATTTGGGAGGACTACAATATGTTTCTATCCATCCATAGGTAATCGAGTTGGCCACCTTGTATACTGTGATAGACCAGAAACAACATTAAGGGAGATTACTTGCAGGTATGTTAAGTCCTTGGCTCCTCCAAGGTGGTATATTAAAATTCACAATTACTTGGTAATTATTTTGCCTAGATTACCCTCTTTTTGTTTATTTCTTTTTATAATAAAATCAATCAGTAGTCATGGAAAAAAATCAACCTTTACCTCGTCGTTCGTGTAGGACAACAAGTAAAATGCCTTTACCACCTGAAGCTACACCTAGCTGGTGAAAGCTGTCTCATTTAACTGAGTCTAGTACATCACAAAATTCTGGTTCTTCATATGATTTACTAGAGTCACCTATACCGGTACGTTCTACTATTCCAGTTATTCCTACTATTACTGGTTTATTTGCTACTGGAGTGGAACATTTACAATTACCTAAGGACACTAAAAGTGAACTTAGTGAAATGGTAACTAAAGTTGTCCAACAAGAAGTTGATCCTCAACCAGAAGTTGTTCAAGAAATGCATCATGAACCCATTTTTCTTTTACCATAACAGTTGGATCCCAAAGTTGAACAACCATAAGTTGTTCCCATACCAGAAGACGATCAACCGGTTTATCCTCGAGCATCTAACACCAAAAATTTATTATGGACCTGACGGTGAAATCCTTCCACTTGGTTTGATTGCTATTGAAGAGGAATTGGAAGAAGAAACTTCACCTAGAACTCCAACTCGTTTTGGACCAGGGCTTTATCTTTATCCTTCTTTTTCTTCGTTACCTTATACTGATCCTCTTGATCATATTTACTTTCAAAATCTCGTAGATTCATTAGGACATTTATTGGGTTGTTTGACTATGGCTGAAACAACATTCCAAACTATATCATCTTTTACAGCTGCGACAACATCTACTATCACTACTTCTTCAATGTTTACCACAACACTTGATTCACATTTGTGTGGTGATCCATTCATCCCACTGGGTTACCAATCATTATCTGTAACTCACTCCAGTGTTTCTTCTAGTCCATGGTCTTCACCCATTGTTATAAACATATTTGGGCACTGCAACCCCAATCATATATGTCCATAAACCAAGGGCTTCTGAGTCCCTAAAAGTGTTGTTTCACACCCTAAAGGAACAAGGTCAGCTGATTACATCATATCCTAGAAGTTCTCCACGGAAAACTACTAAGAATTGGTCAAAACTGGACCATACAAACGGCTCAGTGCTAAGGGTGTGATGCATCTCACCTGCCCCATGCAAAAAGTGTGATGCATACTAAAAATCCCTTCTATAGGGTGTGATCGGCGAGAGTTGACAAATGGTAGAGATAGTTTGCAAGGTGGATGATCATGGAATCTTCCAGAAACTTCTCCTGTGACACTTGCCTCACTAAATTCTCCCAGGGATGAGTAAGAGATCATGAATCTCCAAGTGGAACCAAGAACTATCAAAGAGAGGACACTAATCAAAATCCCAGAAGTTGACTCACCCCCTGCAAACATTTATATATGGATCCCTCATCCTAGAGATCCAGAGGATGGAATCTTGTATCTTGTAAGGAAGTGTTGTTGGTTTCTTGGTGGAAAATCATAGTGTTGGGTGATCTAAGCTTTTCATGAGGTGAGGAAGGGCTTTCATGCTGGGAGGATGACACTGGGTCAGATCAATGGGTTGTAATCCTCTCTTCTAATCTTTATATCAATAAAGCTATTCAAGTTTTCCTTCACATTCTTGTATGTTTGACGATATGTGCATTTGTGTGGTCAATATATATCTGGTCCTATACTATTTATGATTATAGATCTTTGTACTTTGAAGGTATTATGTTTCTTTGACTTTACAGGTACTCTTTGAAGCGGGGTAATCAAGGAAGGAGCGGCAAAGATCCGTTGGAGGGGAGAAGGAACAAGCAAGGAACCAAGCGAAAGATTGAGGTTGGTATTCTTTGCTTCTCTGCTATCTACTTCTCATAAAATAAAATGAAAGTAACTTTAGTTTGTTTGTTTCTAAGATAGCTACCCGTCTTAGTGGGACTAGCAACTATGCATGGACACTAGATTTCCTGATAACAAAATGGCGACTCCACTAGGGAGCGAATAGCTTGTTTTCTTGTCTATATTTGTTTGCTTTATAAACTACAGACGGAGCCTAAAGTCAAGCCAGCTAGACTTTGAACTGCATTTGCTATACAAGTGAAAAGTAGATAAATGCTGCTCCAGTCTATCTCCAAGTTTTGTTTATAAACGGAATAATTGATTTGCAAACATCCTAATTGCCCTAGTGGTGGCTCAAGTAACCTCATTAGACCAGCCCCTGTGATTTGTATTTACTGACTATCATTAGCTCGGCCTAAATTCCTGAACTAAGCTGCAAACTGTGACCAAGAACCAAGTTGAAGTCTCATCCATAGACCGTCACACCTTCTCTTCTTGGGAATCTAGATGTATCACACCTCCTATGTGCAGTGGGTGAGATGCATCGCTCTTTCCCTATTTTACAGGTGCGATGATCAGATAAGACTGTTTCTGTCTCCAGATTTTGGTTTTTTGTTCATTCTCTTCAGCTTTATTCAGGAGTTTTGTTGTCTGTGATCAGTATACCACTATGGAAACTCCCTTCCTTTGCATGATTCAGCCTCCATCATACAAAGAATTGTAAATGTTTTTATTTATTGTTCGCCATTTATGGTTCTCCTTTACAAAGAAGTAGTGTAATCAAACTATTGTCTTTTGATTTGAAAGTGTTGCAAGTGTCGTTTTCAGTCAAAGAAAAGAATACGACTATTCTTGATGGTCGATTACACTGTTAATCTTGTATTTGATTTGAATTAATAGTTTTTCAAGTGTCGAAAGCAGTTTTCAATTCAAAATCACAAATTGTCGTCATTATCTTCCTTTTGTCTTTTGAAGAGAAAATCGTTAGTATTGTTGCTTGAAACGATTCAGATTTGTACTTAACATTCTTTTTTTCATTCACACATTAAGAAAGCCAAAACAAACACATGCATGTGCATTTTCATTTAGACTGCTTGTTGATTTTGATTTAGGACAGTGCATCTAGTGTGTGCTCTTTGCTCTATGTTGAAAGAATCCCGCTTCTCTTTCCTTAGTAGCTAGGATTTTCACTGCAAAAAGAAGATTAAACGATTGTTTATCATCTTAGATTTCATTTTAGGAATTGTATATCTACATCACGCAGTGAACCTGAAAGACAAACTTCTTAAGAAAGATCAACTGTAAAATAAATTCCATGAACATAAAAATGCTTTGGAACCTAACACACAACATTTAGAAGTCTTGGATAGAGACGTATTTCGGCATCGTAAAGCTTGGTAACTATCGCTTTCATTGTAGGTTGGGTGATTCCTCCTCTTTGAGACGATAAGTGCCAGTACGGACTTGTGCTCCCATGTACCGTCAAGTATATATTGGGAGACCATAATAGGCTATATCCTTTATCCTTAGGAATCCGTGTCTGCCACCCTATCGATCGCAATGCACTAAACACAACATTCGGGAAGATTGACTATCATACCGTAAAACGTATTCTGCAGTTTTGCGATTGGTTTGGTAATCCCTCTGTCTAGATTTCCAAAGTAGTCTCTTTCATTCCTTTTTAGACTCCTTAAAGGAAAAGGTCCATCTGAGCACTTTTCACTTCAGGCTCATTAAAAATTGAAGGCGACCAGAGTCACATTTAGCTTTTTCTCGAATCTTAGAAATTGGAAAAGCAAGTTGTGTCAAAGCGTCATAAAATTTATTTTAATCGAAATAACATCACTGTTCCCTTGCTGGTCATAGGTTGAGAAAAATGGAGTCCACCAACCAAGGATTTCCCCTTGGGAGAAATCCTAGTCTTTTCTCCTCTTGGGGAGACGTTGGTGCACCTCATATGGCCACATTGTCCCTCCCAGGACTGACAATCGGCTTGCCAATATGGCTCTTCTCGACCTCTGTCGTTTAAAGCACCGTGATTCCTGAGCAATCAAGTGAGCAACTAGATGATACTAGAGTTACCCCCCAACCTTCTACTTCACTTGTTTCTCCCTCCCCTCCTTCCTCTTCACTTGGTGAAGATGGTAAAGCTAAAAAGTAAGTAACTGAGAAGAAGAAGAAAGGGAAGGAGAAAGAGAAGAAGAAAAAGGAGCCAAAGGCAAAAAGGGGCAACCATGCATCGTCTAGCGAAAATCCACACACTGCACCATCCAAGCCTAAGTCTCCATGTGTCACTTGCAAAGGAGACCACTGTCATCGAGATTTTCCTTGCATCCCTCAGATCTTAAGGGACTGGTCTCCTCGTTTTCACAATCTGGTGTCGTCAACCTCTGACGATCATGTTGAGAGTACACTGTCAACTAGTGAAAACGAAGCCTCTGGATAGAAAGGAAAATATAAATTTCCTTGTAGACTGTGCAAAGGCAATCATGCCATCCACCATTGTCCCTTACTGGATGAAGCTAAAAGAGTCTTGGATAACTATCCTGCTTCACCACTATGACTTCCTCCTGGGTACAAGAAACTCTTGTCAAGTCCATCGCTAGTTGAAAATCCAATCTGACACACCTTTGTGGTCGGTCGAAGCATCTATCATTGAAGATAAACCTTTTGAGTCAACACTAGACCAGAGTCAACAAGTCAAGACGGCAGCTGACCTGGTCTTGTCATCAGAAGGTCCATCTTCAGATGATACAGTCACCGAAGAGAATGAGAATTACAACGTTCAAATTCTTTTTGTAAACACAGACTACGATGAACATGGGGGCAATCTACCCATTCCTTTATCGCAGGAAGGAAGTTCGTCAGAGTCATATCCGACTATTTATTCGGTCCCACCTCTGAGCAACCTAGTCGTTTCCTTCGATTGGAATCTACTAGGCAGACCCTGTCTATCGTCTAATGAACAATTCTGAATCATTGTACAAGCTTACAGAATGGTCATGGTTGGTACTATCATAGCTGAGGGGGCTTCTATGAGTATCCTTTTCTCAACTACTTGGAAAGTGATCGTTTTGCCATCGCTTCTGCTTGAGATGCGAAATATGATAGGCTTTGACAAAGGAACCATTCAACCGTTAGGGATCATTCCAAGTTTGCCTATAACTTTGAGAGGGAAAATTGTTTATCTAAATGTAATGGTAGTCCAAGGACCTTTATATTATAATCTACTCCTTGGGTGTGACTATATTTATAGCATGGGAGCCATTGTCTCCTCACTCTTTCGAGTAATGTGTTTTCTGCATGAAGGCAGAGTGGTCCAGCTCATAGACTAATTTCATTCCCCAAATCACACATAGCTAATAGTCAAATGCCATCCCTAACTGGTATTTTCATGCATCGAATGTCTCATCAATCTCCAGTCCGTCCACTTGAAGAAAGCAAGTAATTCGGTGGCCATGACTGAAACCCAGGGGGCATGCACCCTGGTCTACTTTGGCAAGGAAACTTTGGGTATAGGGTAGGTTTCCGCAAAGGATATATGACTCATCTGACACCCGTCCATTTAGGAAAATGGGATTAGACCGGAACTAGAATCCCTCGTCAAGGTTAGGTGATTGGAGCTAGAATCACCTTTGTTGAAATGGACTAAGTCGGGGAAGTGTTTCTGTCTGCTATGCAGATGGAAACTATCTTGCAAATTCGAGAACTTCTATATGGTAGCCTGGAAACTCTATTTCACTATACTTGGGGGCATGCAAACCTTTTTGCATGCAAGTGAAGAGCGACCATTTATTTTCTTACTTTGTAGATTCTCAACCCTTTAAACTCGTAGGATTGGTCATTCCTAACTTGCATAATGAAAGGATACAAAGCAAAGTTTCGAATGGTGCAAGCTCCATAAAAATTGAACCTATCAATGAGACATCCTTATTATATGACTGGCATGAGCAGTTTTACGCAAAGTTCAAGCTCGTTAAAAATTAAACCTAAGAAATGAGCATATGTTCCGCCAAAGTTTAAGCTCATTAAAAAGTGAACCAATATCTAGTAAATAACCATTTTGAAATGCATTATCATTAGCTTTTGAGCCTTGGTAGTGTTCTTACCATCACCTCCACTCTACTTTAGTCGATCATACGCCTCCATTTGATTGTTTACCCTTTTGAGGAACAGCTACGACGAGTGATTCTGTTATCCATCCTTGTAACACTGTCGTGATTGGAAAATTCCAAACCTTACATAGAACCAACTGCTACCCGAAAATATCACTTGTTCCTCAGAAACGAGTCTCCTTTAAGCCCTTTTCATCTGGCTCGTAAAATATGAAAATATTGTCGAGCAATTAGCCTCTCCAGCTCGTTAAAGCTATCAGAAGTGCTATCCCTCCTATAGATTTTAATCTTTTTGGACCTGAGGGATTATTACACAAAAAGATCGAGCGCTTGTCTTGTTTGGCTCGTTAAAATTATCAAAAATTCATCCCTTTCGTATTATTTTATACTTTTTTGGACTTGAGGGATTATATGACGAAAAAGGATTATTGGAGTTTCCTTTCCATCCCTTTTCAGACTCTCTAAAATTGAAAAAGAAATGAGTTGTCTTTGTCGTTAAACTCGTTAAAACCAATAGCGACAAACTTGTCTATATAGACAAGAACGAGTTTCAATGTCGCTAGGCTCGTTAAAACATAGTGATGGGTTTTCCCGAAGGGAAAATTATAGAACAAGCATATTTTATCCTCCTCAAGCTTGATAAAAATAAAGAGGTATTGGTCAGCAATGACTGGGGAAAAATTGGGAAGAAAACTTGAAGAAACTTTATTGGTAGCAAGTCGCTCTTGAACATGACAGTTTCACTCCATCACCATGATTGAGTTGGGTTGGGTTATTCCATTAACCAATCATATTACCATTGGTCCATTGTACCATCCATCTTTGGGGTTAACACTACCAATCCATTTCAGTGTCCTCGATATGTTCAAGAGAAGTCAATCAGAGAATTCACCAACCCAGCTTGTGTCTCACCCGCTGCAATACCTTCACCCTTCATTCTTTCATGATCGCCACCCTAAACCCTGTATCATCAGATCATTTTCAGCTCCACAAAATCATTTTCTTCATTCTGTGTCATAGATGTGGGATTCATTAAGGCCCTCCTATGACGGGTCACTTCTTGTTGACGACAGCTCATTATCCAAGAAGTCGACCTAGAGACAACCCTTTCAGTACTTTGAAGCTTGCATACCTTAATGGAAAGCTTCTCACTTCCAGCGACAGGTTTACACCAATGGCCTTCAACCGAAAGATTTTGCGTGGTGTTCGACGCCAAGTCCCATTTTCACACCACGCAAATTGTAGTGTAGTACCTCGAGGGTCATCATCATTATCGGTGATTCCTCTCACGCCTGTTAACAACTTACATCATTGGCTGGTAATTAGGAGATGTCTTTCCATGTTCGACTCCAGAACATCTTTTCACATGGATCGACTTATACTTTGGGTGAAGATTGAACGAGTTTGAAGACCCCAAATCTAGTTTCATCCATCCGGGCTGTGATATATTAAAGAAAATAAAGACATCTAATGTACATAATTTCTGCACAGATGATCATTCGAATCAAAGGATGATGACTCTATCAGAATCAATAGTCTACCACACAGACGGTTGTCTATCCTATATACATGAAAATGAATTTATAAAGCTGAGCATGGGGATGCCTGCCTCAACTAGATCATGAAAATATTATGAAGATAATCTATTGTATTGTATCTTATTACAGGTCGCCTTCCAGTTCGAAAAAACCTCAGATCCTCATGATAAAGCATTACACCAGACATCAAAATATTTTTGACCTCATGCTTTAGGGGGCAACTGTTATAGACATATTTGGGAACTACAACCCCAATCGTATATGTCCATAAACCAAGGGCTTCTAAGTCCCTAAAAGTGTTGTTTCACACCCTAAAGGAACAAGGTTAGTTGATTACATCATCTCCGAGAAGTTCTCCATGGAAAACTACTCAGAACTGGTCAAAACTGGACCATACAGATTTCCCAGTGCTAAGGGTGCAATGCATCTCACCTGCCCCATGCAAATAGTGTGATCCATACTGAAAAGACCTTCTTTAGGGTGCAATGGGCGAGAGTTGACAAATGGCAGAGACAGTTTGCAAGGTGGATGATCATGGAATCTTCCAGAAACTTCTGCTGTGACACTTGCCTCACTGAATTTACCCAGGGATGAGTAAGAGATCATGAATCTCCAAGTGGAACCAAGAACTATCAAAGAGGTGACACTAATCAAAATCCCAGAAGCTAACTCACCCCCCTGCAAACATCTATATATGGATCCCTCATCCTAGAGATCCAGAGGCTGGAATTTTGTATCTTGTAAGGAAGTGCTATTGGTTTCTTGGTGGAACATCATAGTGTTGGGTGATCTAAGCTTTTCATGAGGTGAAGAAGGGCTTTCATGATAGGAGGATGACACTGGGTTAGATCATTGGGTTGTAATCCTCTCTTCTAATCTTTATATCAATAAAGCTATTCAAGTTTTCCTCCACATTCTTTTATGTTTGATGATATATGAATTTGTGTGGTCAATATATATTTGTTCCTATACTGTTTATGATTTTAGATCTTTGTACTTTGAAGGTATTATGCTACTTTGACTTTATAGGTACTCTTTGAAGCACGATAATCAAGGAAGGAGTGGCAAAGATCCGTTAGAGGGGAGAAGGAACAAGCAAGGAACCAAGCGAAAGATTGAGGTTGGTATTCTTTGCTCCTCTCCTATCTACTTCTCATAAAGGAAAATGGAAGTAACTTTAGTTTGTTTGTTTCTAAGATAGCTACCCATCTTAGTGGGACTAACAGCTCTGCATGGACACTAGATTTCCCAATATCAGCCATGTCATCCACAAGAATTTTACCTGGTTCTTCACTCACAGATATTGAACAGTTTGATCCATCAAGTCAATATCAAACTGCTCCATCTGGTTACCATCCAATGTATCCACTTAACACTAAATTACCTCCATATGGAGAACAATATGCCCAATCTACTTATTCTTCATACTTTGGGGGGCCACCATATGGTAGTATACCATCATCTTTAGGTCCAACGTATTTTGGAATGATAGTTTGTCAATGGTAGCCTACAATTCTTGTTCAACCAAGGCCTGTGTATTCATCACAACCAATACAACATGTTTCATCCATACCTACTACGCCTGTCATTACGACTTTACCACAGTTGCAAGCTCAGTTGATTATATCTCAACCTTTGCAAGCTGATCCTTCAACCTCTTACCCTCAAGTTTCAAGTCTAGAAACTCAGTCTTCTCAAGCCATTTTACAACAACCGTTTGTGTCTGAAATCCAACATCCTCAGGCCAGTTTACCATTAACTAGGATGACTCAGACTTATATTGGTCCAATTTATCCACAACCTGGTCAAACTTATACTGGTGAGAAACAACCATTGTAACAACAACTATGGTAGCCACAATACAAACAACAATGATTCCAACAGTACCAAACTTATCTTGGACTTGGTCAACAAGCCTACGCTGGGTTTGGTCAACAAAAAGCTTACCCAGGTTCTAGTCAACAAGCCTATGCTGGTTTTGGTAAACAACAAATTTATTCTGGTTCCCAACAACAAGCTTATACTAGATATTCTCAACAAACCTACCCCTATCAGGGTTACCAGCAGCAGATTCTTTATGCTGGTATGGAAAGGCTTATTTCCCAGGGAGTTCCATCTTACCCTAGTTACTCTCAACCTGACCTAAACAACCACTTGCCTTCTATCGGAACACTTGAATTACCAGATTTGAATCAACTTACCAATGAGCCCATTCTTTATTTAGCTTGGTGGTCGGTGACTCCACACAAATTTCATTTTGATATTCCTAAGTTCAATGGAAACCTTGGAGAAAATCCATCTAATCACATTATGACTTTTCATTTATGGTTTTCATCCAACTCCCTAAATGATGATTGAGTAAGACTACGTCATTTCTAGCAAATTCTCACTTGTCCAGCTGCAAAGTGGTAAATTGGATTACCATGATCTTCATTTGAAAAATTCACAACCTTAGCCACTACATTTTTAACCCATTTCGAGTTACCCATCAGATATGAAACTGGAACGAAACTGCTAACCAACTTTAAAAAAACCACTGCTACTCACATTTCTGATCATAATCATGAGTGTTGTTGTCATCATCGAATCGTCAAAACTTTTGTTCCTGATCAAATTTTAGCTGAGATGTTTATTAAATCCTTGTTACCATCTATTGCTGAGGGCGTGGCTAAAGGAGGAGTTTTTATTGTAGAGCAAGTAATTGCTCGCGCCCAATACCTAGACTTGATTTACACCCAGTCTGGAACACTCTATGATAAGATTCCAAATGCACCTAGACCAACTTTTACTATTCCACCACCTCCATCCAGTAAGGACTCTCATGCCAGTGATGGTCTGATAGGTTCTTCAAGCACTCAAATAGCAAGTAGAGCATCTAGTCAGACACTTGCTATTTCAAATCAAACCTCTAATACACCTGATAATACACTTTCTTCCGAAATAAATGACGTGTCATTTGTCAAAGGTAAAAATGAAAAGCAACCTAGAAGCAAGAAAAAGGGGAAAACCAAAAAGATACAAAATTCTCCCCCTCAAGAGAAATCATCTTATTCCTCTTCTCTCGCTAGGAAACCTCATTACCCATGTTTAATTTGAAATGAGGAGCACTTTACACAAGATTGTCCTCACCGCTCTAAAGTATCAAAACTTCTTAAGACTTCTAGTACATCTGATGTGTTGACAGATCCTTTTCCAAACCCAAAGACTCATTTGGTTCCTACAGATCATGCTTCCACTGCACAAGTGCTTATGCTATCTGCCACTAAGCCTAAGAATGATGTTTTGGTGACTACATGAAGTAAAGATTATGGTACTCCACTATCATCGTCAAATAACTAGGCTATAGATCAACCCAATACTTCGACTTCGACTTCGTCTGACTCCATTCCACCACCCATTGCACCATAGTTAACAATACAACCACCTAAGGGAGTTGTTCATAAATCTACATTCAACACTTGAGCTCGAGCAACACAAAATTATAACATAGTAAAATATTTGGCTCAGTCACTTTCTGCTATGTCGATGCTTGAGGTGCTTCGAAATTGTCCCTCCCAAAAGCATGCTTTATTATCAACAATTGGTGAAATTGATCCAACAAATTCCAATCTCGTAGTTTTTAACCATGCGGGTTATATGCCACAATTACTAGAACAATTAGCATTCTCGATCCAAGTAAATGCTTTGAATCACCTCATTCATCAAACCTTTGTTGACGAAGGTGCATCTACTTGTATCATGTCAATGAATTGCTGGAAAACACTTGGTTCACTGCCTTTGTCACGATCACCTACGATGTTAAAAGCTTTTGACGTTTGCACTTATACACCTTGTGGAATTTTAAGTAGCCTACAGATATAAATGGGGGGAAAAACTGCAACTGTTGAAGTTGAGGTTGTTAACGAACCTCTTAACTACAATATTTTACTAGGAAGACCATGGGTTTATGCTATTGCTGTTGTGGTTTCGACATACTTTCGTATGATCGCTTTGCCTCATAAAGGAAAAATCATAGAAATTGATGAACTCGCCTTCTTTGCCTCTAGTTCAAAGGCAAATGGAAGCGTTCCATTAGTTCACGAACCTCCAATATCTCTTTAGAACAGTGGAGTAGGTCTCTTCAAAGATTCCTCTCTACTGGGCACATTTTCACTACCATCACCATCACAAATGGTGGAAGTTGAAAAAGCTGAGGCATGTAACATGATATCTTACACTTCATCTGACTCATGGAATATTTCCAATAATTTTGAAGTTAATATGCGTAATGAAACCATGCCGCTAAGCTCAATTGAGCTCGTGTAGCAATCAATATTTTTGGCTTGTGCAGTAAATCCAAATCCATCATCACCGATTGTATGGATTGATCGTTCATTAGAATATGGTACTTCCTCTGATCCTTTTTCACGTACATTTTCTACTAATGAAGGAATCATCCAATCAATGATGACAGAAGAAGAACCATGGACAGATTATCATTGTCGATCCCATCTTCTAGATCACATAGAAGATATTCCAAATGAACTAGATCGTCCTTCAATCGTTGATTTCCTTTCAAATTCTGTATTTATAGACATAGTCGATTCAGAATGAAACTTATCGAATATTAAAGAAACCATTTATACTGATTTTTTGACCAAACCTAGAATTGTAGAAAACATCCATGTTGGCCAATCTTGTTCTCCATCAGAACTTGAAACTTACCATGCTCTTTTTTGTGAATTCCAGGATATATTGCTTGGTCATATGAGAAAATGTGAGGTATTTATTCTAGTATAGTTGAACATGAGATTAAAATGTATCCTGATGTCAAGTCAGTATGACAATGCCTCCATCCTATTCATCCAAAGAAGGTTGTTGCCATAAAAGAAGAAGTTGAAAAACTTTTGCATGTTGGTTTCATATACCCCTTTCCTCTTACTGATTGGGTTTCTAATATTGTTCCTATCATGAAGAAACAAGGAAGAATATAAGTGTGTGTTGATTATAGGGATGTTAATCATGCTTGTCCAAAAGACAACTATCCCACTCCCTTTGTTGACCGGATAATTAATGAATGTGTCGGATGTGAAATATTTTCATTTATGGATGGCTTTTCCGGCTATAATTAGATCAATCTACCCAGAAGACCAATCTAAAAATTCCTTTATTTGTCCATGGGGCACATTCGCATGTAGGAAACTCCCTTTTGGTTTGAAGAATGTTGGGGCAAATTTTCATAGGGAAATGAATTATGCCTTCCACAACATCAAACACACTGTTCAACCCTATCTAGATGACTTACCTGCTCATTCAAGGAAATAGGTTGATCACCTGCAACATTTGAGAGCCATCTTTTTACAGTGCTGACACTACAAAATTAGACTCAATCCACATAAATGTGTGTTTTTTGTTGGTTCTGGTCATTTTCTTGGTTTCATAGTGTCTAAAGAAGGAATTTGCCTCAACCCCTTGAAGGTTAAGGCAATTCTTGTTCTTCCTCCACCTTCCAATTTACTTCAGTTACAGAGACTCCAAGGGAAGGCTAACTTCCTAAGGAGATTCATTCCCAACTATGACGAAATGGCTAAAGGATTTACTTGTATTTTGGAAAAGGGAATTCCCTTCCATTGGGACCAGGTTGCACAAGTTTCCTTTGATGTTGTCAAAGACAACCTGATTCGATCATCATTAATGTATTCCCCTAATTATCAGAACAACTATTTCTTGTATCTTGTCGATGTAGACAAAACCATTGCTACGGTTTTAGTCCAAGAATAATATGGGATTGAACATCCAGTCTACTATTTGAGTCATAATATCAATGATATAGAAGTTAAGCATTATTATGTGGAGAAGCTAGATTTGGCTTCCATTCAAGCTATACAGAGATTTCGCCATTATATCCTGCTCCGAAAGACTACTGTCATTTCGGATTGCAACCCTATGACATACATCTTGTCACATCAATTGTTGGGGGTGAAATATTCAAAATGGATCGTCATTTTGTAAGAATTTGATTTGGAATTCATCAAATCCAAGTCAAAGAAATCTCTAGTTTTTTTCGAGCTTCTTTATGACCTTCCCTCTATTGCCATCAACTAAACAACGAAACCATAAATTCTGGATGAGTGTTAGTTTCTGATATCATCATCTAACCCTTGGTATGGAGATATATTGATCTATCTCCAAACCTAAACTTTCTGGTTTTATACTTCTCACATGCAACAACGAGGTATTTGATATTAAGCCAAAGATTATCTAATCATTGGTGACACCCTTTACCGTCGTGGTATCAATATGATTTTTTGTAGGTGCCTCACACATGAGGAAGCCGATAAAGTTCTAAATCATTTCCATTCAGGTTCTTGTGGTGAACATTTATCTGGTTATGCTACCACATAGAAAATTGTCCATGTTAGTTACTTCTGGCCTACAATATTTAACGATTGCATTACTGCTGTCAGAAGTTGTCGTGCACACCATATTTTTTACTGTAAAACTTGATTACCACCTACACAACTACATCCTGTCATTGTTGTTGGACCATTTGCAAAATGGGGCATTTATTTCATGACATATAACCCTCACTTAGCTGGGGGGAATGGGTATATTATTATCGTCGTTGACTATTTTGAGAAATGGGCCAAGGCGATGCTTACATTAAACAACAGTTGTGAGATAGCTGCACTTTTTTTCTTCAACCATGTGGTTGCACAATTTCATGTACCACAAGCTATAGTTACAGATCATGGTTCGTATTTTCACAATCACATGATGACTGAATTAACTGCTAAGTTAGGACTCTCACATGATAGTTCTACTCATTATCCACAAGCTAATGGACAAGTTGAAACCGTTAACAAAGTCCTTAAGCGAATGCTTCAATGAATGATAGGAGTTCACAAACAAAACTAGCATTCGATCCTATACTCAGCTTTTTGGGCTTACCAAACCTTGGTAAGAAACACAACTGGATTCACACCTTTCCAATTGGTGTATGGTCTTGAGGCAATGTTGCCAATACAATGTGAGATTTCATCACTAAAACTCACAATTGACTTGTTACCTGACACTTCTGATGAGGAAGCACGTTCCTTAAAACTCATCCATCTATATGAAACACGTCGTGAAGCCGCATTGGCCAATGAAGCACATAAGAAACGAATTAAGGCGCAATATGACTGCAATGTCAAGCCTTGTATATTCTTAGAAGGAGACATGGTCTTACTTTATGATCAGGAAGTCGATAAATTAGGAAGAGGAAATTTTGAACCACTATGGATGGACCCCTACATTGTCAAGCATGTTTTGGCAAGAGGCACTTACAAGATGGTTGATTATGGTGGAATTCCATTGTTGCAGCCCCGAAATGGGTTATATCTTAAATGTTACTATGCTTGATTGTGCATAGTAAAAACACTATATATTTATGCCTTGATTTCATGTGTGTGTCATAGTATGACTTTTAGAGTTTTTATGTCGTTAGTAATCTTCTTTGAATTTGTTGCATATGTCGAAATATTTGGAACCATTTGTTGGTTACATCGATGGTGCTAGTCGTAGTACGCAAAACCTATCCTCTGCATCATGGGCCATATTTGCTCCAAGTAGCGAGTTAGAGCATTTTCAAGGGATTTGTATTGGTTTTTCTATGAACAATATCACTGATTATAGTGCATTGATCAAAATCCTCTCTGATGCCATTTCACTTGGCATTCTCTGAATCATCATTAGGATAGACTCACAACATGTCATACTAAAACTTACGAATGTTTATACTATTGGGTGTGGAGCCTGATTATCTTCTTTATTCAGAGGTGTCACTGCCTGTAATATTTGCACTACAAGGGGGGTTCAGTGGGGGCGGTAGTAATCTTTAGGAGCCCCCCTGATAGGGGATCGGGGGTAGCGCCCTCGAAGCTAAAAAAATATGTAAAATTTCCTTGTAAAATGTTGTAATTTTGTAGTCAATTTGGACCATTCATTAGGTGGAGATATGATGGTAGACGTTATGTTTAATTTAGGGTTTTTTGCCCTAGAAGGCAACCCCTCGCTATATATGAGGGAATTGTATTGCATATATGTAGATTTGTATTCTGAGTGAGAAAGAGAGAGGAGATTGAGCAAGAGAGAAGAGGGGATTACGACGGATATGCTGTAGGTTGTATCTCTTCAGTTTGCTAGATAATATAAAAGGAAGGACTAGTTGTTTCCCATGGACATAGCCCAAATTGGGTGAACCATGTACATATGTGTCTCTCTTGTTTTATGTGTTTTCTATGTTTATATTTATGCAATATATTTTATGTGTTCATTTCTATGTAATATATAATTGTCTAACAATTAGTATTAGAGCCGAAGGTATATTTGGCTGATAAACTTGCAGGAGAGAAGAGTTCTTGTTTCGAGTGGGAGTAATAGTGGAAAATGGTAGGTTTAGGGTCAAAAAATTTAGTGTCCAAAACTACCAGCTGTGGAAGATGTAGATGGAAGATTATTTGTGCCAAAAAGATTTTTACCTACCATTGAGCGGAAAGACAAAGAAGTCAACAAGTATGACAGATACAGAATGGGATATTCTTAACAGAAAGGCACTTGGAACAATATAGAGGTGCCTAGCAGTGTCAATAGCCTTTAATATTTCAAAGGAAATGACAATAAAGGGTTTAATGAAGGCATTGGCCGAACTATATGAAAAACCCTTGACCTCAAATAAGGTATTTCTTATGAAGAATTTCTTTAATATCAATATGTTAGAAGAAGGATCTGTTGTTGATCATTTAAATGAATTTAATACAGTTACTAGTCAGTTAAGTTTTTTAGGGAAAATTTTTGATGATGAAGTTAGGGTTCTATTATTTCCATGCTCATTGCAAGAAAGTTGGAATGATTTATTTATGGCCATTAGTAACTTTGTCTATGGATCTAGTACTTTAAAGTTTGATGATATTGTCGATGCAATCCTTAGCGAGGAAACATGACAATAAATCTTCAGTGAGACATTAGGTAATGCCTTGACTGTAGAGACTACGGGAAGAAAAATGCAAAGAGTAAAGACCCCAGGATATCGCAGTAAGTCAAGGAAATGAAGATCCAAGTCCAGATCAGGGATAGTGTGCTGGAAATGCGAGAAGAAAGGACACCTGAATAAATAATGTAAATCATGGAAGGGAAAAGAAGGAGATGCACAAAAAGAAAATAATCACGAAGCGAATGTGATAGGTGATGTGTTGCAAGATGCTTTGATTCTTTCATTAAAAAACATTTTCATGATTATGTACAAGGAGATTTTGGACAAGTTTAATTGAGTGATGATAAACCCTATAAAATCATTGGAATGGGTATAGTTTTCATAAAACAGCATAATGGAAATAAATGGCTAGTGAAGGACGTAAGGCATGTTCCAAATATGAAGAAAAATCTAATTTCAATAGGGCAGTTGGGAGGTGAAGGCTGTGTAAGTAATTTTACAGATAAAACCTAGAAGGTCACTAAAGGAGCCCTGGTAATAGCAAAAGGAGAAAAGGTTGGTACATTGTATTTATGCAATGGGATTTCTAATTTTGTTAATGCTTTAACCTCTACAGGATAAGATACTTCATTGTGGCATCATAGGCTTGGGCACATGAGTGACAAGGGGATGATGGTTCTTCACTCAATAAATTTGTTACCAGGTTTGAAGCATGTTGATTTAAAATTCTGTGAGAATTGTGTTTATGGAAAACAAAAGAGAGTCAGATTCCTCAGAGTTTGGAAAGAAAAGAAGAGAGAAAAATTAGATCTTGTGCATACAAATGTATGGGGACCTTCTCAGGTATCATCTCTCGGCGGCTCTGATTATTATGTTACTTTTATTGATGATGCAACTAGAAAGACCTGGATTTATTATATTCGAAATAAATCTGATGTATTTGATACTTTCAAGAAATGGAAAGCTTTGGTTGAAAATGAGACTAGAAAAAGGTTGAAGTGTCTCAGATTAGACAATGGAGGTGAATATTGCAGCAAAGAGTTTGATAGGTATTGTTCAGAGAATGGAATTCGCAGGTAAAAGGTAGTTCCAGGAATACCACAAGAAAATGGTGTGTTAGAAGGGATGAATATGACAATCATGGAGCGTGCAAGGTGCATGAGATTTCATGGAGGATTTCCTTTACAATTTTGGGTAGATGTTGTGGATATTGTTTTTTATCTAATAAATAGAGGGCCTTCAAGTTCTTTGGATGGTGGTGTTCCAGTGGAGGCATGGATAGGTAAAAAGGTAAACTACTCATTTTTAATGACTTTTGGTTGTGAAGCCTTTGTCCACATTAATAAATAAAATAGAACAAAGCTTGAGAAAAAATAAAATAAATGTACCTTTATTGGATATGGTGTTAATGATTTTGGTTATAACTTTTATGATTATGAAAAACACAAAATCACTAGGAGAAGAGATGTAATATTCAATGAAAAGGTTTTGTATAAGGATTAGTTGCAGGAAAATAAATAGGAAAAAGAAAACAAAGAATACACAGTGCTTGTTGAGATCATAGAAAAAGTGAAGGTGCTTGAAAGTCATAATGATCAACAGCCAGAACAACAACAATAACAAGAAGCACGTCAAATGCCTGAAAGTGGTGTTAGAAGATCTCCCAGGATAAGTAGACCCCCTGAACAATACTCCCCTTCATTATATTATGTATTGTTGATTAATTCCGGTGAACTAGAATGTTATGAAGAAGTAATGCAGGTAGAAACTAGGAAGAAGTGGGAGGAAGCCATGAAAGAAGAGACGGACTCCTTAGCACATAACCAGACTTGGGACTTAGTCAGGTTTCCTACAGGTAAAACAACATTGCAGAATAAATGGGTTTACAGGTTGAAGGAAGAAGATGGAGGTATAAAAAGGTATAAAGCTACACTTGTGGTGAAGGGGTTTGCATAGAAAAAGGGTATAGACTTTGATGAGATATTTTCTCTTCTTGTTAAAATGACTTCAATCAGAACTATTTTAAGTCTAGTAGCACCTGAAGATTTGCATCTTGAGCAGTTAGATTTAAAGACAACATTTCTCCATGGGGATTTGGAGGAAGAGATATATATGCAACAACCACAAGGATATGAGGTAAAAGGAAGGAGAAACTAGTGTGTAGGTTGAAGAAGAGCTTGCGTGGCTTAAAACAGGGTCCAAGGCAGTGGTATATAAAATTTGATAGTTTTATTTCTAAACAAGGTTATACTATATATCACTTTGATCATTGTGTTAATTTCAAAAGGAAAAATGATGGTAGTTATATTATATTATTATTGTATGTAGATCACATGCTTATTGTAGGTTCTAACATGCACGAAATAAATGTTCTCAAAAGAAACTAGCGAACACATTTGCAGTGAAGGATTTGGGTGTTGCAAAACAAATCCTTGGTATGAGAATAACTAGAGACAGGAAGAATCGAAAATTAACATTATCTCAGAGTGAGTACATAGAAAAGGTGTTGAAAATATTTAATTTTCAGAATGCAAAACCAGTTAGTATACCTTTGGCTAGCCATTTCAAACTAAGTAAGTAGGTGTGTCCCAAGACTCAAGAATAAATGGCTTATATGTCTAAAGTTCCATATGCATCAACAGTTGGAAGCTTAATGTATGAAATGGTATGCACAAGGCCTAATATTTCACATGCAATGGGATTTGTAAGTAGGTACATGAAAAACCTAAGAAAAGAACATTGGATGGCGGTGAAGTGGATTCTCAAGTATTTGAGAGGTACCAAAAATCAAGCATTATGCTTTGGTGGTTCAAACATTGCTCTACAAGGATATGTTGATGCAGTTATGGTGGTTGATAGAGATAACAAGAGAAGCACAACAGGGTATGTGTTTAATGTAGGTGGAACAACTGTCAGTTGGGTTTCAAAACTGCAAAGTGTTGTTGCAATCTCAACAATGGAAGTAGAGTATGTTCTTGATACAGAGGCTAGTAAAGAAATGATTTGGTTACAAAGGTTTTTGGATGAATTGGGTAAGAAGCAGGAGTTGTGCAGGCTATATAGTGACAGCTATAGTGCCATACATCTTGCAAAGAACTCTGCATTTCATTCCAAGACTAAACATATACAGCTCAAGTATCATTTCATATGATCAGTGTTGGAAGATGGATAGTTGAAGTTGGAAAATACACACACTAGCCAGAATCATGCAGAGATGTTAAAAAAAGTTGTAACTAGGGAGAAACTAAGATTTTGCTCAGTTTCAATTGGTCTTCAAGTATGATGAAGAAGATGAGAAACAACCAAGTCCAAACTAGAGTCTTTTTCCAGCAAATGAAGCAGCGATGGAGTTGCTATTGTCACGCGGAATGAGTCAATCTTGCGGACAACATAGACCTTCCTAGAATCTAATGAAGACCTAATGACAAAAAAACCAACCAGACACTATCTTTCTCTAAATGTGCTTTATAAATAATGGGAAACAAGTGTGTTTTAAGGCCTACCTCATGTCCAACGCAAGTTTGGAGATGCCTTCGCTCCTTTGATCCAAGTAAGTTACTTTGTCACAAACCTGCAAGCACAAACAAGGCAAACGATTAAATAGCACCTGAATATCCAATATTATAAAACATATTTATCATGAAAGTCAAGGAGTCCATGAAACAAATAACACAAAATACTTGTTGAAAAAAATGAGCTTGATTGTATTAATTCAAAAGAGAAGAACCTTACAACCTTTGCCTTGACATTGTACAAGCTCCTCCCAGGGTCCAACAAGAAGTCTCCTCTACTTTGAAAAGCTTCACTCACTCCCTAATGAAACCAAAAATGTATGTAATCTCTCCTCTTAAGCTCAAATAGGAAGTCTTGATTTCACAACCATTTACCCTCAAAAGTTCAGCTTTAACCTCCCTGGCCACTGACCCAATGCCTCAATTTATAGTGCAATGGAGATCAGTTACCAGCTCCTCCTTCAAAGTGATAGAGTCCTCCTCCAAAGCGATAGCTCCTCTCAAAAAGGGATTAGTTCCTCCTCTCATGGGATGCATGAACCACTTGGAGCGAACAATCCACGTAACAAATGCTTCTAGAAAACTCTAGAATTAACCCAAGATGAGTTTTTTAAGATAAAGATTGCGACTTTTGACTTTTACATACAGGGGTACACACCCTCCCCTTTACATACAGAGCATATAAGTATGCAGCTTACTTGAACAAAAGGTGCGGGCCCGCAGGCAAAAGTAAGAGAAAGTGCGGAACCAGAGTTACATTTCTTTTTTGATGTCTTTCTCTCATTTCTAAAGCTTGTTTTGAAGAGCTGAGGTTTGATACTTGCTTAGGAAGCTGGTATAGGTGGTGATAGACCTACACCGACTGTAAATAATGAAGGTGACGACATTTTTGTGTAACAGATTGCCCCCTAAAGTGCGAAGTCTGTAGTATATGAGGATTTTTCATTTATCATATAGGAAGAGTGAAGTGCTTTATCATTTCAAGGATCATATTGCGGAGAGCCCGGTTGGAACCTATAAAAACATTCAATTTAAAATATATATATGAGATCATATCATCACTGAGGTAGGCATTCCCATACTCAGATAAAAACAGACTAAGAGACTGAAAATTGACTAAAAGACTAACTACTGCTCTGATAGAGGAATGATCTCGTAACACATCATAAGTACAGACACATGTGGACACAGTATGGACGCAGCCATCTGTTTATGAATAGTCCATAATATAATGAATACAAAATTCATCACAACCTAGATGGTGGAAACTAGATCCAGGGTCTTCATTTCACGTCCCGAAACAGTACGATTCTATCCATGCGATTGAATGTGTCGAAGTCGAACATGGTAGAAACCGATTGATTACCAGTCAATGATGTAAATTGTTACCAAGCATGAGAGAAACCACCAATAATGACAATGGCTCTTAAAGTACTCAGCACAATCCATGAAATGTGATAAGATGTGTTGATGTCGAACATGCCACGGAATCCTTTGATCGAAAGTCAATGATGTAAACTGTTGTCAAAGGCGAGAAACCTGTCATTGAGGCATGCAGATCTCAAGGTACTGACGATTCCTAGATCATCTTTCTAGATAATGAGTCGAATTCGATAGAAAGCGATCCGTCGTAGGCAAACCCACAACACGAAATCATAGATCAAGTTGAAGAAATTTAGTTGCAAAGACTGACTCAGGGATGGTCAAGATGGATGACAGACATTTTGCAGATGAATGGCTTATTTGCACTGACCTCTTGAACACATAACGACATGACAGATGGTTTGGTAATGATTGACCCAAAGTTAATACCCAGAAACCGGCTGAAGACTTTCAATATGGTTTGATCAACTGTTAGGTAAAGGATTTCCCAACCCAGGTGAATGAAAGTGTCGTGTTCAAGAGTGGTTATAAAGTATGACAAACAGACTCACTTTTTCTCTCTTTTCCCCCATCATTTCTGGCAAGTACCTCTT
>APFE030073386.1:106648-141647 GCA_000404065.3 Pinus taeda | reverse complement strand
AGTGAATATTAATTAAAATAAAATTAGTATTTCACCACTGTAATGAACTAAAAAGTTGCATCTATCCATCCTCACTGCAGATGAATAGTGGTCATGAACTACCATTTTGGATGTTATGCTAAGTGTCTCTTATAACCACATCTACATTTTCAAAATTATGTAGTCTTTCTTACTGAGACTTATTCTTCTCCAAATGACATAATTTCGTATCAAAAAACTTTAAAATTGGCCTTGCTTTATCGTGGACATAGGGAGATTTTTTAAATGAGCAAATAAAGATATGCTGATTTTTTATAATTTCAGAAATGCCATATCTTCTGCAAACTCTTTTGAGAATTCAAAGAACTTATTATTTTAGTTGAGCTTCATCATTCTCAAATCAAGAATATCGGCCTGCTGAGGGAATGTTTTAGAGGATAATGTTTAGGAGGATCCTACATTGCTCCCCTTCCTCGTGACAATAACAACACACCCAATTCTCACCCAAAGCCAAACCAGACGAGACACCAACTACCACGTTTCTCAATGCATCTTTGACAACATCAATCCCTTCTTTAGAAATGAATTTTCCATAAATATTCAATGGATCAAAGCCATGCTTATTTATCACAACTATATTTGGTAACATTTTAATAGAAACAAAACCATTATTTATAGATTTTTCGATATCGTTACATCGATTGACATTTTTTTGATATGAATATTTGTTACCTGGATTGTTGATAGTTATTTGATATGAATATTCACTGCAAAGTGTTATGATAGATGGATACTCAGAGATTTTTTTGAGTTATGGGCAACTCCAAGTGGGTTAACAACGCCCAGAAAGACAATGTGAAGCTTCTTGATATGTGCAATGTCATTAGCTATAACATTGTTGATGGAAAACATTACCAGATGTTGATTCAAAGCCTTGCTCACTCTGCATCGCTCACTCTGCATCATGTAGGATGGACATCAGTAAGATGAGTGATAATAAATACACTAATATATTGAGGCATTTGACAGGCCCTTGTGATTTATTTTAGAAATCTGTAAACTCCAAAAAAACATGTATTTGAAATTTTGGGAAAAGAAAACTCATACAATAGTAATAAGACATACAATATTACATTGAGTTATATGGACAAAGCCTTGTGACCTATTTTGGGAATCAGTACACTCCATAAAATGGCTTTCGTGTGTTGGAGGGCATGCCCATTACCCAACATCTTGCTTTGTCCCAAATGATGAACATAGCAACAACTCCACCAAATCCGATCCCTAATCCCAATGTCAATGCTAACAAGGACACTTTTTCATTGGCACAACTCAACAATCCCCTTTTAGCATTACTATTATTATTGTTGCCTCCAGCAAATGTTCTCTCTGGCTTATCATTTTGCTTGCATGTTGTTAGAGGAAGCCCACATAAGCATTCATTCTTGTCAAAAGATGTTACATTGAAAGTGGAAATTTGTGTCACTATTGGAATTGGGCCACAAAGGTTGTTATATGAAACATCAAAAGAAGCCAACATTAATAATTTAGAGAGAACTTTAAGGATAAGTCCACTCAATTTATTTTTGACAAGTCCAATTGCTCCAAAGAAGGTATCTCACTAAGAGATGTAGGGATATGTCCTTCTAATTGATTTCCAGATAAATTTAGTAGTCGTAATCTACTCATGCTTCCTATATTTCTAGGGATTTCTCCAGTAAGATTATTACAAGTCAAATCAAATATAGTGCTTGTAGGCAATAGATATGACAGATTATACTCAATTCCTTTCATGTCAACACTAATTTCCAATAGTAGTTCAGTATTATTTGGCACATTTGAAAAGCCATTGAGCCTCTCAAGATGTGTTGGTATCCTTCCACTGAATTTGTTGTTGGATAAATCCAACACATGCAACCTGGTAAGATTTGTGATGCATTGAGGAATACAACCATGCAAATTATTATAACCAAGGATTAAAGCTTCCAAGTACTAAAAGGATGTGAGGTATTGAGGAAGCTCCCCCATCAATCCATTTTTCCTTAAATCTAGGAGCCAAAGAAGCGTACAATTGGCCAAAGATGCAGGCAATGTCCCAGTGAAGTTATTAGAGTGAGCAGAGAATATTTTCATATAAGTAAAATTTCCAATGGCATTAAGAATCGGTTCCTCCAAGTTGTTTTTTGATAAATCTAATGTGTCTAATGAAATCAAACCATTAATACTCTCAGGTATACTCCCTGAGATACTGTTATTATATATGGTTAGTCTCTAGAGATCGCTTAAATGACCTATGCTATATGGGATATGTCCAGTTAACTTGTTTGAATGCAACATTAAAGATTTCAACAAATGCAGTTTTCCTGTGGCTTTGGGAATTGTTCCTGTCAAATTATTGTTTGAGAAATCAAGAAATTGAAAATTCCTTAAATTAGTAATGGCTTCAAGGATGCTACAACTTAATATATTATTACAGAGATATAGTTGAACCAATTGACTCAAATTGCTAAGAGTTATAGGAATGTCACCAATAAGCATGTTTGAAGAAAGATCTAGCATTTCTAACTAAGTCAATTTGAAAATAGCTTCAAGTATATTGTTAGCGAGTCTATTGAAAGAGAAATCTAAATAGGGAAACCTGGTCAACTTGGCAATGCATTCAGGGATGTCAGTGAGATCATTTCCTAAGAGATATAAAGAGGTCAAATTGGTCAAATTGGCAATTTCCACAGGGATGTGAGTGAGTCCACTTCCGTAAAGTGATAATTTGGTCAGCATGGTCAAGTTTCCAATGGCTTTAGGTAGGCTCGTTTTGAGGTTAAGACTAAGAGATAGATAAGAGAGGGGAAGCGTGAATATTCTAGGAGGAATATAACTAGAAATATTCAAGCCAGAAATCAATAATTGTTTAAGTTTCGTTAAATTACCTAACTGATGCGGTATATTGCCTGAAAATTCATTGTCTTCCAGAATCAGTTTCTCTAGTTTCTGCAGCAGGCCCAAGTCGGTTGGAATAGAACCGTTGAGTGCATTGCCAATGAGGTCAAGTACTTGCAAAGCTTTAAGCTGGCCCAACTCAACTGGAATATGACAGTTCATCTAATTTCCTATCAAGAGCAAGTACTCGCAAAGCTTTAAGCTGGCCCAACTCTACTGGAATACGACCCTCGATCCTCTCATTGTGGCTCAGGTCAAGTAGTCACAATGCTTTAAGCTAGCCAATCTCACATGGAATTCCTCCTTCTAGAGAGTTTTCAGAAAGATCCACAGTGCGGAGTTTGTGCAGCAGGCCCAATTCGACTGGAATAGACTCGTTAAGGTAATTCCAGCTGACGTCAAGTACTTGCAATGATTTAAGGTGGCCAATCTCAGGAGGAATTCTTCCCTTTAAATAATGACCAGAAACATTTAATGTGTGCAGTAAAGAAATATTTCCAAGAGACACATTAATGGACCCGTAGAGCTCATTTGGCATTAACATTGGTGATGGAATGTTAATTAGATGAAAAAATTGGAGGGAAAATTGCAATTTTCACTTTGCTAAAGAAATTTCCTCAAAATTCTTGGCCCCTATGCTCCACTTATGTTCGGTCAATACATTCATTTTACTAAAATCAAGTTAATATAGACCCCTCAGGGGAATTGATAAAATCTAACAAAAATATTCCAGTCCCATAAAAATTCAATTTTTTTCTTTATTGAAGAAATTTCCTCCAAATTTCTTATCCATATATTATATCAAATAGATACATGTCTTTCCCCCTCTTATGCTAATTCAATCCACACATTTTAATAAATTCACGTTAATTCGAGCAACTCCCTCCTTTTCTCCATCTTAATAAAGTTCAAATCAATAACTCACTGGCATTGATATAGTCTTTTGTAATTTTCATTTTGTTGAAGAAATTTACAATAAAAAAATAAATTTCCACTTTTTTCTAGCTTTACATTTTGAATTTTTAACTAAAAATAAATATCAAATAAATATTTTTTGTGTGATGAGAGATGTTCTCTAACCCATAATGATAGAGATGTTATAATGTAATATCTTGTAAACCTTAAGTTTTAAAAATAAAATAAAAGAAAATAATTAATAATTATAATTATGGATAAAAAAATTGATTAGTGCAACTTATAAAAATAAAAATAAAATAAAATAATATATATGTTATGATAGTATATGTATATGTATATGTATATATATATATATATATATATAATATATATATATATATATATATATATATATATATATTATATATATAATAATAATATATATATATATATATGAAGGCCAACCGAGATTGTTATACGGGAATAGTGTCCACACGGATGCTGCTATTCCCACTAAGATGGGTAGCTATCTTAGAAACAAACAATCGAAGTCTACTATTGATTCCTTTTATGAAAATAGATGAGAGGAGAACCAAGAGGGCCAACCTGAGTCTTGCGCTCGATTTCCTCCCTTTATTTATAGAGTTTTGCCACTTTCTCTTTGTCTGCTCAGCTTCAAAAGGACCTGTAGAATCACAGCAACATACTACTATGCAAGAAACAAGGATCTAAGTTCATAAATAATGTAGGATCAGACGTACATTAACCATATACAAGCATATATAAACAAGTACACCAGAATATGGAAGGAAACCAGAATAGCTTTATTCAGATAAAAAGTAGCAAGAGGATTACAACCATGAGCTCTGACCCAGCATCATCCTCCAGCTAAGAAGCCCTTCTTCACCTCAAGCAAAGCAAAATCACCCAACACTGTGAATGTACACCAGAATATGAACAACACTTCTCTATAAGTTACAAAATTCCAGCCTCTGGATCTTTGTGATGAGGGATCCATATATAGATGATTACAAAGAGGTGATTCATCTTTTGGGATCTTGATTAGTGTCCTCTCTTTGATAGTTCCTGTTTCCACTTGGAGAATGATGATCTCTTACTCATCCCTGGTCGAAAATGGAGTGGCAAGTGTCAGAGGGGAAGCTTCTGGAAGATTATGTGATCTTCCACCTCGCATTTTTGTCCCTGCCATTTGTCCATTCCCGACCATCGCACCCTACAGAGGAGAAAAAAAATATGCATCACACCCTGTACATTGGGAAGGTGATATGCATCGCACCCTCTGCATTGAGCTTTCAGTATGGTCCAGTTTTGACCATTTATGACCAGTTTTCAGTGGAGAACTTCTGGGAGATGATGTAATCAGTTGACCTTGTTCCTTTAGGCAGTGAAGCAACACTTTTAGGGACTTAGGAGCCCTCAGTTTATGGACATTTATGATTGGGGTTGAAGTGCCCAAAAATGTCTATAACAAGTCTGTGTATATTTCTGCAGCAAGTGACAATTATTTGTTGTGTGTTTTCCCCTATTTGACAAATTGTGCACCATAGTGCAGGCGTCACGCTGGGCCCTGCTTGTGCCTCAGGTCTTAGTGGCATAGGTTCTCCTACCACTAAGTAGTTCACGAATATAGTACAGTGATCCTTGTCGTGGCCCTGGCCTTTCCATTTTATACACCATACTTCTTCACATGCCTTTGGCCATGGTGCCCTATCCTGCTTCAAACTTTGCATTTCTAGACATAGATTCTATAGTTGCACATGGATTTGTTGAACTCCAACCCAGGATCTTGTATCGGGGTCTCATGCAACCTCATTGCCATTTCCAACACTTCAGCCTGGGTTGAAAGCTTCTGTTGTGATAGCGCCATCCTCAGGTGCGGTGTCAGAGAGGCCACAAACCATGTGTGGTGCTGCGCATCCATTAGCATCATATTAGACTCGCGGATCGTACTGTTCAACTGCTGATCCAAATCCCATGGGGGTCTTGCCCAGGAGCATCGCGATCTCTTTAAACCTGATGATTGACTATGTTTCTGACTTCAACAGGCTAAATTCTCTGTTCAACGCATTCTGGATCTCTACTATCCCTGTAGTTGGGTGATCGTTAGAGTGCTTGATATACCAAGTCAGCACACGATCTTGCAATGCACTCACCAATGTAGCCATCTTAATGTTGTCATCCGTGACCCCTTGCACTTCCCATACTTCTCTTACCACGAACCAGAACTGGTTCGGATCCTCATTTCCGACTCCTCTAAAGATGAGTAGTTTGATCATGCTTGCGATGCTGAACTGTGGGATTGATGAAGGTGGAGTGGGAGGAGATGGATGTGAGGGAGGTGAAGTGGGTGGTGGCGTGGGTGGAAGTGGTAACTGCGGAATGTACTGATTTATCAAACTGACCGCAGTTCTTAGAGAGAATCAAGCGAGCTCTTCCTCACTCTCTCGTGAAGGTGAAATCATGGACTGTTTTCTAGTTCCATGCTACCTTTGTAGATCATTCTGCTCCATGTCATCCCAAACATTAATGTATTTGCATAACCCTCTTTTCACATAAAAACATCTTAATCCAGGTATTCAAAGATTTGATGTACTTACCTCGCGGTCCTTTGAGAAAACGTCGTTCAGCTTCACTGTAGCTCACAGTCATATCTACCACGAACTCAGTGATGAATCCCCCTATTATCTTGTTGATCGAGTGGTCCACAGCTCACACAATCTTCTTTTCTGATGCCTCTAGTCTACACACCAACTCCGGGGTCCACACTATCGGTTGGTTAAGCTTATACCTTCCCCGGCTATTGGCTAATCTCGCGATCTAATCATACAGTTCTAATGGAAAGGATGCAAAGAAAATCTCGTGGATTTCCATATACACGTAGCGATCCAGCCACCTTTCTCAGATAGTTGTGGAGTTCTGTTTTCTTGTGTCGCAAACTCGTGAATATTCTAATCCAACCACTCTTCAATTTCCTTCTTCGTTGGATTCTAGTGTTCCGACATCAGACATCCCTTAGACAGATCCCTGTCCCAGCAACGAAACCATTTGTTGGCTACTTGGTGCCTGACCCAGGTTCAGCAGTGAGTTTATCCAAGCAAATTTCGGTACTACTGACCCTTTTGGTAATAGTCTGCAGAGTGTGGACTGAAGTCTCACCTGAGGTAGTATGGGAGGGTGTTGGAACCAGGTTCCCACACCCTAGGGATGATCTGGAATTTATCCAGGACAAAGAATTAAAGGTATTACATACTCATGTGCATGGATGTGCCTATGTTACTTTATGAAATGGATTGATAAGATTGCAAAATACATAGACACTGAGGCAGTTAGAGAAAACATAATAGGAAAACATGTAATACAACAAGTTTAATAAGGAGTTCACCCAATGCTCCTAGGCTACGTCTCCTAGTCTAGCTTTCAGTGGTGGCCTCTCTATTATGTTTTCAAAGCACAGTTTCTTTACAATAGTGAGCTCAATTTGAGTCTCACTCAACAGATATGAATTAGTAGGATTGGAGTACATAGACTCTCCTTAATGGTATTGGACCTCTACTGGTCACAATAGTATGAGCCCAATCTAAGACTCATACATGACAAGCCTATGCCGAGGAGCTCGCTTGAACCTCTCAAGCTTTCTCTGGAGTGCACAGACTCTCTAACTCTCTCTGGCTCTGTCTGGATCGATGTTGCCTTCAAGTCAGCTCGGCCTCTTCTCTCTTTTCTCTGCTCTTAGCTTTCTGTGTCTAACTAACTTCTCTGTGTGTGTGCTCTCTGCTTCTGTCAGTTTATGGCTTTAAAGCTAGTCTGCTTTCTATCGGTTCGTTTTCACTTCCTAGCATTCTAGTTTTCCTGCCTCTGTCCATTCGAACTCCCTTGTTCTGCGTCATCATCACAGTGTAACACTTCACAGGGAGGTGGCCACCTATTCTACAACGGGAGAGTGTGTCAGGTTCCTTGGACACATTTGAACAGCTGTTATTTTTGTTTTCTCCAAGATACCCACGAAACACGAATCTTCTGCCAACTCATCGTCCACATCAGACTTCAAATCCCATGTAATCTTGCTTTATAACCTTGTCAAATCCTGTCATTTATCGAGACACGCCTTCGTCGTTGATCTGGGCCCCCCAGATCCTACGGTCATCATTCATATCAGGCGGGTAAGTAGCGTGACATTTACACGTCCAATGTGAGTTGTTTTCTCTCTCTTTCGTCAGATGCGTGTCATTCAATGTGTGGCATCAAGCAGAACTCGGCTGAAACTGCTTACCACCTTGAGGCCTTCCAATATCCTGCTAGTTTTGTGGAATCCACGGAACCAAATTAATTGCTTTTCCACATTTCGTAGCCATTTCGGGTCTGGGCACTTCGGGGCTTTCCTTCACTAAGGGGAACAAAAACCACCCCCGTTTCTTGAATTATCCTCTGATTTTTCCAATTTGCGCCAACGCACGTTACCATGGGCCAATAGTCTGCGCACTCGATCGAGGGTCCTCGTTGCTCCGCACTGATCACAATTGAAATTGTCATGAGGATTCCTTCTGATAGCTTGATCTTTCTAAGACTTGAATTTGTTTGGCATTATTTGAAATAGTTTATGAAAACTTAGAGAGTGTTTAGGATCCAATTCGGATCACAGCCTTCCCACTGAAAAATATTTTGGACCACCAAAAGTTTATTTTTAAGCATCCATCAAGTGAGGGTACTGATTCCTCGCTTGCCCAATTTCTATCCATTTCGTAGTACTTGGTTTTGAACCTTTGAGTCCAATCCCGAGGTACTCAAAATCCCCTCTACACGTAGTTCTCACCTTCCTGTCCAGAACTATATTTTCCTACAACTCATTAATATATTCAGGCAACAAATAATCAATAGAAGGCAATTGACTCTGCTCTTCGGGATCTTCAATTAATGAAGGTTCAAATAGTCTCAAGCTGTCTGCATTAACTATTGAGTAGACGTGCATGTAAGCTAGTAAATCAAGGCGAAAAGCATTCTCACCAATTTTCTCAAGTATCTTGAAAGGCCCATACCTTATTGGCTTTATCTTCTTACCTTCACCTTACATTCTGTCTTTGCTAATATACTACTAGACTTGATCACCAACTTGGAAACTATGCTCCATCTGATGCTTGTCATGCCTTGCCTTGTACTTGGCTTGGCTCTTTTCCAGTTGTTCTTGTACTGCCTGGTGAATCTCTTGGATTTGTTTGATGAACTTGTTTGCCTTGTCCACATCATTGTGTCCATCAATTGCTATGTCTTTACCAAAGACAAAATCCAAGGGAGACCTTAGTGTGAAACCAAAACAGGTCTCAAAAGGAGATCTCTATGTAGAAGAATATCTAGCTCAGTTGTAAGCATGCCGCACATAACATAAATGTTCATCCCATAGCTTGGGATGCTTTCTACAATAGCCTCTGAGCAACTGGATCACTGTCCTGTTGACCACTTCTGTTTGGCCATCTGTTTGCGGATGAAAAGCTGTGCTTTTCTTCAGCCTGGTGTCCATCAATTCCCACAAACTTGACCAAAATTTCACAACAAATTGGGTAACTTCATCAAATATAATGGAAGTGGGTAATCCAAAATGAACCCATACATGCTGAAAGAACAACTTTGCAGTTTGTTCAACTGTAATCTATTTGTTACAAGGTATCAAAATACACATTTTTCTGAACCTATCCACAAGAACATATAAATAGTCATGACCTTTCCTAGATTTAGGAAATCCTCCAACAAATTCCATGGAAACACTTTCCCAAGGATGAGAAGGGATTGGTAGTGGAGTGTACAAGCCTAGTTTTCTATTGCTGGGCTTGCTTTTCGCACACATGGTACACCCTCTTACATATCTAGAAACTGTCTCATTCATTTTTGGCCAATAACAAAATCTTTGCAGCTATGCAACTTTTTTACTTACATCAAAGTGACATGATATTAGAGAAGTGTGTGCCTCTCGAATTATCTTTACTCTTTCAGTTTGTGTAATGCATAACTTCCCAAAATGATACAAGAGCTGGTCCTTAACATGATAATCCAATTCTTCTACTTGTTTGCCATGACTTAAAGTTGTATATACATCTTTAAAATCTATATCTTGAGCATACTGTTCAATGTAGCTTTCATGCAATACTGAATTATGCCTAAGTATAGTGGATGCATTTATGATTGGCCTGGACAACATATCTGCAACTTTATTGTGTATGCCCTTTTTATATCTGATGACTAGATGAAACTGCTGTAGAAAACCCATCCATCTATAGTGTCTTGATTGCTGCAACATAGTTTGGGAGTGTAAATATTGAAGTGGTTGATGATCAGTGTGTATAACTGTCTCTTTGCCCATTAAATAATGTTTCGACTTTTTCACACTCTGTACTAATGCATACAATTCTTTATCATATGTGGGATAGTTAACTACTATAGAAATAAATATCTCAGAATGATAACATATGGGTTTACCATGCTACATCAACACTGCTCCCATATCATAGTCACTAGCATCTGTTTCAATCTCAAATGGTCTTTGAAGATCGGACAATGCTAGGACTGGTGTTGTATTAATCTTTTCTTTCAAGGTGTTGAAGGCTTTCTATTGTTTGCCTCCCCACTGAAACACCTTGTTCAATCGTGTTAAAGCATTTAAGGGAGCTGCAATTAAAGAAAAGTTAGAAATAAACTTTCTCCAATACTGTGCTACTCCTAAGAAGCTTCTAATTTCTATAGCAGATTTGGGTTTAGGCCATTTTACAATGACTGCAACCTTAGAGCGATCTATCTTCAATTCACCACCCCCTACAATATGACCCAAATAATTCAAAGATGTTTTGCCAAATTCACATTTTGAGAGCTTATCATAAAGATTTTCTCTTTTCAAAACATCTAGAGTCTACTTAACATGCTTTAAATGTTCTTCCCATGTTTTACTGAATATAAGAATGTCATCCAAATATACAATGAAAAAATCATCAAGAAAAGGTCTGAGTACATCATTCATTACTCTCATGAAAGTAGCAGGAGCATTAGTTAAGCCAAAAAGGCATAACAACCATTCATACAATCCCTGCTTTGTTTGAAAGCATCTTCAATGCATTCTCGGCCCCTACAACTCTGACCTATGATAGCACTATGCAAGTCAACTTCGAAAAAATAAATAGCTTCTTTTAACTGATCATAGATCTCTATACGAGGAAGGGGATACAATTTTGATCGTTATCTTATTCAGTGTCGGTAACCAATGCACATTCTCCATGAGCCATCTTCTTTCTCACCAGACAATTGGAGACCCACATGGTGATGTGCAAAGGTCTGATGAACCCCTTCTCGAGAGCTCCTGAACCTATTCTTGATTTCCACATTCTCTAAATGGACAACCTGTACATTCGAGGTAGGCAATAGAGCATCTTGCTGCAAATTAATATCATGTACTTTTCCTTTTGGTGGCAAACCTTAGGTTCTTGAAATAGATATCATATTCTGAAACAACTTTTGGAAATCAGCTGACTATTAGCATCACAACCCTCAAATACATTGGTTTTATCAAGTTTATTTTCCTTTACAACCATCAGTAAAAATTGTTTGCATGAATTTACAATTCTTTTCATCTTCCCTGAGTTTATGAGAGTATAATTATTCTTGAGTTTATGAGCTCTTACAATATATTCGATTCGATCTTTAACAAGTTGATACTTGTTCTCAGTTCTATAGAAAATAGCTTTTCTATCATACAAGTAAGGACTTCCTAAAAAAATGCCACATATATCCAAAGGAACTAAATCTAACTCAACCTCATTTGCAAATGCTGACCCAAAAGAAAACCTAAGTTTACATTGTCTAGTCACTTGTAGTTGTGCTTTATCACATAACCAACCTAATGGATATGGCTTTTTGTGAGGTGTGGTTAGTAATCCCAACCTCTTTACAATTGCTTTAGAAATTAAATTTACTTGTGAGCCACTATCAAACAAAGTATCAATCTTTTGATGCTTGGAAACAACTCGAATATGGAAAAGATCATGTCTTTTCCTCTCATTTTCTTCATTATCAGTAGATTGTGCAGAATTACTAGTAGATGCTTCAGAATTTTTGCCTTTTATACCTGTGGCTGTGATGGTTGTTTCATCTCCTGAGTCTAACCCCATATCCTTTTGAATAGCTGCAACAGTCTTCTTCTTCTTGCCCTCGAACTTCTTGGGTCTCAGCTCCGGATGCATGATCCAGTAGTGTTCATCATCATGCCCATCCTTCTTATAGTGAGTGCATGAAGACTTGGTCTTTTGTATAGTATTGGCCTTCCTCTCTTTCCATTTTTGTTTTCTCTTTTGCTTGGTTTTTCTTGCAGTGGGTTTTGATGATCCCCCAACTTCTGGGTTCACATTCTTTCCTCTAGCCTCTAGATGTGTAGCCTGAACAGATACCTCATCTATGCTAGTGGGATTAAACATGAGAATAGTGTGCCTTAAGTAGCTGTGTAGACCACCTATATACTTCAGCAGAGTTTCAGGTGAGTCGAAAAAAATTCCTAGAATCAAAGCTCTTTTCCTAAATTCTTGAGTGTAACTTTGTACACTTTGCCCTTTTAATTGGCAAAGAGTTTGCCAACTCATCATGGCTTGCTGCATATAGGCTAGTGGATAGAATTTCTTTTTAATTGCAGAAACAAATTCACTCTAGACATAAAGACTTTTACCATGTTTCTTCATGTCAACTTGTGTCCTTCCTTCCCACCATACCAAGGCAGTGCCTCCAAGGCGTAGGCTAGCCAGCTGAATCTTACTCTTGTTTGAATTGATACTCTGCACTTTGCAATAAACATAAATATGTCTAATCTAATTATCCAGCTTCTCTACATTCAACTCTCCATCATATATTGGTAAATTAAATTTAACATCTAATTTAATCAGCGATGTTTTCTTTTTGTTTTCAGGGCTACTAGGAGGTATGAGAAATTTTTCTTCTTTCCCTTTGTCTTTAGAGTGCTCATGGAGGAGAGATTCTTTTGCTACTTTATCTTGTTTGGAGTTTGACGAATGTCCTTCTCTGCCTCTCTTAAATTCTCTATACATTTCCTCCACCATGGCTTTCATGGTCAGGAAACCATCCATGAACTGGGAGTCTGATTCCAAGGGGTTTTCTTCTGACATTTTCCTCTTAGAGTGGACTCTTCCAATTTCAGGGTTAGCTTCAGCCAACTCTCCTTCTCCTAATTAAAGATTTGATCTAGTTAGCATTCAACAAAAACATCTAGCACAAGCTTGTCTAACCGTAGTGACCTAGAGCTTTGATACCACTTGATCTAGAATTTATCGAGGACAAAGAATTAAAGGTATTACAGACTCATGTGCATGGATGTGCCTATGTTACTTTATGAAATGGATCAATAACATTGCAAAATACATAGACATTGAGGCAATTAGAGAAAACATAACAGGAAAACATGTAATACAAGTAGTTTAATAAGGAGTTCACCCAATGCTCCTAGGCTACGTCTCCTAGTCCAGCTTTCAGTGGTGGCCTCTCTATTATGTTTTCAAAGCAGAGTTTCTTTACAACAGTGAGCTCAATTTGACTCTTACTCAACAGATATGAATCAGTAGGATTGGAGTACATAGACTCTCCTTACTGGTATTGGACCTCTACTGGTCATAGTAGTATGAGCCCAATCTGAGACTCATACATGACAAGCCTATGCTGAGGAGCTCGCTTGAACCTCTCAAACTTTCTTTGGAGTGCACAGATTCTCTGACTCTCTCTGGCTCTGTCTGGCTCGATGCTGCCTTCAGGTTAGCTCGGCTTCTTCTCTTTGTTCTTTGTTCTTAGCTTTATACGTCTAACTAACCCCTCTATGTGTGTGTCCTCTGTTTCTGTCAGTTTATGGCTTTAAAGCTAGTCTGCTTTCTGTCAGTTCATTTCTGCTTCCCAGTGTTCTGGTTTTCCTGCCTTTTTCCATTCGAACTCCCTTGTTCTGTGTCATCATCACTATGTAACGCTTCATAGGGAGGTGGCCACCTTTTCTACAACGGGTGAGTGTGTCTGGTTCCTTGGACACATTTGAATGACCGTTATTTCCGTTTGCTCCAAGATGCCCGCGAAACACGAATCTTTTGCCAACTCATCATCCACGTTGGACTTCAAATCCCATGTAATCTTGCTTTAAAACCTTGTCAAATCTGGTCATTTATCGGGATATGCCTCCGCCATTTATCTAGGCCCCCCAGATCCTACGGTCGTTATTCATTTTGGGTGGGTAAGTAGCGTGACGTTTACCCATCCGATGTGAGTTGTTTTCTCTCTCTTCCACCGGATGTGTGTCACTCAATGTGTGGCATCAGGTGGAACTCGGCTGAAACTACTTACCACCTCAAGGCCTTTCGATATCCTGCTGGTTTTATGGAATCCACGGAACCAAATTAATTACTTTTCCGCATTTCGTAGCCATTTAGGGTCTGAGCACTTTGGCGCTTTCCTTCAATGAGGGGGACGCCCTGCGATACACGATTAGCGCTTTAGCACTAATCACGTATCAGAAACCACCCCTGTTTCCTAAATTAGCCTTTGATTTTGCCAATTTGTGCCAATGCGCATTACATGGGCCAATGGTCTGTGCGCTAGACCAAGGGTCCTCATTGCTCCGTGCTCATCACAATTGCAACTGTCACGAGGATTCCTTCTACTAGCTTGATCTATCTAAGACTTGAATTTGTTTGGCATAATTTGAAAGAATTTATGAAAACTTAGAGAGTGTTTAGGATCCAATTCACATTAGGTTTTTGCACCCTAGGGATGTCTTGATATGGGAGATCGGGACTCGATTCAACCTTCGCGCTTACTATATTACGCGTACAGTAGCTTCTGGTGTTCTGTGGGACTACCTTCACGCAGCTCCAGCCGCAGTGCGACCAGTGTTAATTACCTAAGTCTTCCTTAATTGAGGTTTTTGTGTTAAATATTTAGAATATTTCCATTCATAAGCATATATACAAGTGCGCGTGTATAAATAAACAGATATCAGCAATACCGAACATTCAAATACAGATCTATAAACCCAATGCTCAATATATCAAACCAACTGATCTTTATTTATGATGCTTTCAAAGTTAGATCTAGTATAGACTCGACTCTACCCTACACACTCAGCTGCGGACTCTAGGCCTCCGTGCACTCAGCTGTGGAGCCTTCTATCTACTACTACAACCCTCGACTCGGACTTACAGACTAAGCATTCTTCTTTCCTCGACAAAGACTTCCTTTTTCCTCCAAAACTTAGAACTGCCTTTTACACTTAGAGCCTCGCCCTATTTATACAATCCCATGGTCCACAGACCATGGGTAGGCCAACACACTTTACATTACATTTCATTATTTTAGGGTGGACAACCCTAGACTCTCGCACTTCGCGCCTGCATTTCGTGGGGTCCTTACATTATATTGACCAAAACTTGAGCTTTAAGCCCCAAAACTTGCTATGGGGGGATTTGCTACCCAACATTGAGTGATAAAAGGCCTAGGATCACTCAGAACCCAAGACCAAGGTTAGGATATGGTTGGATTTTCTCAACATGCTTGGAAGAATTTCTATGTAAAATGGTGAAATTGGTGAAGGTCTTGGTGAAAGCAAGGAATGACTATGCTTGGAAGAATTTGGAAGGTGGTTTCTTGCCATGGGATCTATTTCTACTTCTAAAGCACCTGCTCTGCATCAAACATGTGTACTTGCCAAAAATTCATATAAACAAGAATAATTCTAATGAACTAGAAAAGCAGAATTGAATGAGCTAGATGTCTACTTCATGCATGAGGAAACTTGCTAAATGAAATAGAATCATGGGTGAGATCTATTGTAAGACTGAAGATGGAAGATATGGAAATTAAATCCTACACTTGCAAAATTGATCAAATGCTGGTTCAAGTACAATAAACTCTAAATCTCATGAGAAAATGGAAATTTGTCTTTTTGAGGCTGCATAAGGGTCTTTTCCTCAAATCATGATCCCTGAAGGAAGAAGTGAGGCCAAGACACCTACTAAAAGATTTTTAGTTCTCCTTTTATCCCTTCTAACCTGCTACTGAAGTAAGGCACAAATGGAAGCAAATTAATAAACAACTGAGAAAATCTTCTCTACTTGCAACGAAACATTGTTGGCATTATGACACAGATTTGGCGCTATGATACAGGTGTTGTCCTTGATGGCAACTCTCACAGATGACAGATAACAGTTTAGGCTCACAGAATGAAGAACGAAAGGTATACACAGGTTTCCATTGACCAAGCTACGTGTACACGTGGGTTCACAGACTAAAAGGTGTGTATGCATACACACACACTTTCACGGAAGGAAAGGCACGTACATGTTGGAAAACTAAGTTGTGGTCTATGGTATTTGGTCCATGGTATTTGGTCTGAGGTATTGACCCCAGGTATTGGGTCCAAGGTATTTCCCTACGTGGTTTTGGACCATGGTATTGAGAGAGGCCTAAACTTATATAAGGAGAAGAAGATCATTAGGCCAAAGTGCAAGTGTGCAAGTGATGAATATCTAATGAAGTGTGAGATCTACTATGTTGGTTATGGGTATGTGATGCATTGTTAAGGATGCACCTATGTGGCGAATGAAGGTTGATGAACCGGGATCATGAATACTAAAATGCATTATCATTATATGATATGATCATGAATAGATCTGAATACTGATGCATGTCTTATCGTTTATATCTTATGTTCTGGGTATATTTGAAGTTGAAAATTGCAGCGAAGGTATAAGTAATTATTTTCAGATTTGTACACGGGTTCCCTTTGGTGAAAGAGCGTATACATGCTGGTTCAACACAGCCAAGTAGCATATACATGATGAGATTTGATATTTGAGGTTGTTGTTGGTTCTAGTGGTTGTTGCAGATTTCTCGGTTCTGCTCTGTGTATTGGTAACTGTGTTTTGATGACAGGGTTTTAGTGATTCAGTTGTTGGGTGATTCATAGATTAATGTTGCAGATATAGTTGATGGTTTTATTACAGTGGTCATTGTTTTCTATTGATGGATCCAGTCTAAAAATTTATGAAACATGGTCCCTGAAAGAAAAGAGAAGACCATAGTCTTCTGTAGGCCATCACCTACGTACTAGTAAATATATTGGCTAGTACAAGAACTAGGGGGTCGTAGCTCCCTTCCAGTAGAAGCTAGAGAATGAGAGAAGGTTGTAGCCTTCTACAGGTGGGTGCGTGCATACTGGTATGAGTCTATGCCAGTACAAGATTGTAAACAGGTTTTTCTTATCTTAAAGAAAACAGCAGCAGGTGGTTTTTGTCCTGCATTGGGTTTCCACCTTATATCATGGTGTTCATGTGTGCTTCTTATGTGTGATGATCTGTTCTATTTTACTGCACCTGTTTACTATTTATATGATTAATGAAGTTCTGATGCTCTGAATAAAGGTCAACATATAATGGATTAACTGAATCATAAGTGGATATACGCTAGTTGCATTAAACATAGTTGCGTATACACATAAGTTCCCTTAACTGAAGTAACGTATATGAATCTGAGTATGAAAATGAAAAAGTTATTGATTTTCTAATACTGATTCATTCCCCCCTCTCAATATTATTTCCAACAATTGGTATTAGAGCCAGTCCTTCAAAAGAAGCTTGATCGCTTGAAGGAAAATCCATTAGGATGCGTAATCAAGAAACAGAGGGATCCATCAGACCACCAATTTTTGATGGGAGCAATTTTGCTTATTGGAAGATAAGAACTTTAGCCTATCTACAATCGCTTGGAACGGATATTTGGGGAATCGTGGAAGGAGGATATACCTATCCATTAGCAATTCCTACAGATACGGTAGGTAGAAAGCAATATGAACTCAATGCCAAAGTTGTTACTATCTTATTGGGAAGTTTGTCAAAATCAGACTTTTTCAAGGTCATGCAGCTCAAATCAGCCAAAGAAATATGGGACAAAATCATTCTAAGCTACAAAGGAGATGATCAGGTAAAATGTGCTAAGCTTCAAACACTCAGAATACAGTATGAAACTCTTAAGATGCATAGTAATGAAAGCATAGCTAATTACTTCCTACATATAGATGAGATTGTCAATTGTATGAAGAATCTGGGTGAATAAATTAAGGAAGTTGTCTTAGTTGAGAAAGTTTTAAGATCCTTGTCTGCTAAATTTGAATCCAAAGTGTCTGCCATAGAAGAAAAGAAGGATCTGCAGAATATCACTATGACGTAGCTTCACGGAATCTTAACTGCTTTTGAAATGAGAAAAAGAGGACTATCAGATATGAGAGAAGCCGCATTTAAAGTATCAGCAAAGGGAAAAGAGAAACTCAGTGAATCAGGATACATTTCAGAAGAAAAATATGAGGTAAATTTTGTTAAGAATCCTCAACAGGGATCTGGAAGGTTCAAAGGTAAGCTACCATTGAAATGTTTTTCTTGTGGTAGAGTTGGTCATTAAGCTTCTAGATGCCCTCATAACAAAGGAAAGATGTTTGAAGAAGGTAATGGAAGTTATTATACTCATGATAATAGTAATGACTCATCCAATAATGATGAAGGCAATCAAGAAATTAAACTTCTTATGGCATATGAAAATAATGACGTAGAAAAAGGAGAAGTTACCAGATTAAAAGATCAGCTGGAGATAGTAACCAGAGTAAGGGAGCAGCTGTAGGATGTAGTAAAAGATCAGAGCATAACAATGCAGAGACTTGAATCTAAGATCCTCTCTCTAAAAGAAGATCTTGAAAAATCAAAGAAGAAGAATGAAGAAGCTCTTGAAGAACAAGAACATGAAGTGCTCGAATTGAGGAAACAAGTGGAAGAAGAAAGAAAATCTGAAGAAAACATAAAGAAGCAATATATGGAAAAGGAAGAACAACATCAGGTTGAGGTAAATATCTTAAAAGGTAAATTAGAAGAAAAGGATAAACTGTTGCGATTTCAAGATAGCACTAAGTTTTTGGATGATATTCTTAGTAGTCAAAGATCCCCTACTATCAAAACTAGTCTTGGCTTTTATGAAACTGTTGAAGGTGAATCTAGCTCACAGGGTGAGGGAAGGAATTCTAATGCAAAATCTGAAATGATCAATAAGGAGATAAGTGGCCAACCCCAACAACAACTGAGGAATGAAATTCTTCAAAGAAGATCTTTTGCTCCTAACTATGGAAGTGATAGACGGTTATTTCCTCCGATGAGTAATGTTGAATGTTATGAATGTCATAATCTTGGACATGTTGCAGCTAGATGTAGAAGAAGAATGGTTCAAAACCATCACACAGAAAGATCATCACGTTCCAGGTACTTTAAGAGATATTGTTTTTCTTGCAATATGTTTGGTCACAAAGCTATTGATTGCAATAAAAGGAATATGAAACATGTAAGATGTTATGCATGTAACAAGTTTGGACATAAATTAAAGGAATGCAGGAGAAAAATTCAAACACCAAAGCAAAAGGAGCATACATCATCTCAATCACAGGTATTGAAGAAGACAGAATTAGTGTTAGAAAGATGTGGCATAACTCAGTTAGTAGACATAATAGACTCAGGGGAAGCTGAAAGTGTAAACCTTCAGTATTCCAATTTTCATACGCAAATATTATGAAGCGAAGTCGCGTATATACACGAGGTAGAGGCTACAGAGTCACGTATATGGAGCTCTGAATAAAAAGCAGCAGAACATATTCAGGAAAAGAAGTCTGATATGGTTCAGTTGGCACAGGTAAAGGGGGAGCATATGCTTCGAATAATGCATTGTTGTCATTATGGTTAGAAGTCTTTGTTGATGATGCTTATGTGGCTAAAAGATACATCTTGCTACTTATTGTTGGTTGGCCAAGAGAATGGTATTGCAGGGTACAGGTTTCGATGCTGGTGTCAAATGCTTATGGTGCAGATCATATATGGTGTGCGATAGTTGCTGATGACTATCATGGTCTTGTTTAGATTGCTGGTCATTGTTATAAAAGTCATATATATATTTTATTATCAAGGTCATGAAACAACCTATTTTGTTTCCCCACTTGGTTGGGTGGATGAGTCAATCTTGGTATATCCCCACTTGGTTGGGAGATGGATGTATGTATGAGTCTTTGGTGATAGGAAGGTCATTTATGATGTATAGAGTCATGTTCTTCTTGTAGAACATCTTTTTGTAGACCTTGCTTGCAGTTAGGAGGAGCATGGATAGCACACATCAGCATATCAAAGAATTCAGCATGCACTCAGAGGGAGCATAACCCTTTGCGCATGATGACAAAGGGGGAGAGTGATTTGGGGTTGCCATCAAGTCCAAAGGGGGAGATTGTTGGCATTATGACACAGATTTGGTGCTATGACACAGGTGTTGTCCTTGATGGCAACTCTGACAGATGACAGATCATAGTTCAGGCTCATAGAATGAAGAAAGAAAGGTATACACAGGTTCCCGTTGACCAAGCCGCATGTACACGTGGGTTCGTAGACTAAAAGGCACGTATGTGTACACACGCACTTTCACAGAAGGAAAGACGCGTACATGTTGGAAAACTAAGTTTTGGTCCATGGTATTTGGTCCATGGTATTTTGGTATTGGTCCATGGTATTTGGTCCGAGGTATTGACCCCAGGTATTGGGTCCAAGGTATTGCTCCTATGTGTTTTTGGACCATGGTATTGAGAGAGGCCTAAACCTATATAAGGAGAAGAAGATCATTAAGCCAAAGTGCAATTGTGCAAGTGACGAATATCTAATGAAGTGTGAGATCTAGTATGCTGGTTATGGGTATGTGATGCATTGTTAAGGATGCACCTATGTGGCGAGTGAAGGTTGATGAACCGGGATCATGAAGAATAAAATGCATTATCATTATATGATATGATCATGAATAGATCTGAATACTGACACATGTCTTATCTTTTATATCTTATGTTCTGGGTATACCTGAAGTTGAAAATTTCAGCGAAGGTATAAGTAATTATTTTCAGATCTGTATGCGAGTTCCCTTTGGTGAAAGAGCGTATACATGCTGGTTCGACACAGCCAAGTAGCATATACATGATGAGATTTGAAATTTGAGGTTGCTGTTGGTTCTAGTGGTTGTTACAGAGTTTTGGGTTCTACTCTGTGTACTGTGTTTTGATGACAGGGTTTCAGTGATTCATTTGTTGGGTGATTCAGAGATTGATGTTGCAGATATAGTTGATGGTTGTATTGAAGTGGCGTTTGTTTTGTATTGATGGATCCAGTTTGAAAATTTATGAAATGTGGTCCCTGAAAGAAAATATAAAACCATAGTCTTCTGTAGGCCAACACCTACGTACTAGTAAATATATTGGCTAGTACAAGAACTAGGGGGTTGTAGCTCCCTTCCAGTAGAAGCTGGAGAATGGGAGAAGGTTGTAGCCTTCTATAGGTGGGTGCCTGCATATTGGTATGAGTTTGCACCAGTACAAGATTGTAAATAGGTTTTTCATATCTTAAAGAAAACAGCAACAGATGGTTTTTGTCCCGCATTGGGTTTCCACCTTATATCATGGTGTTCATGTGTGCTTCTTATGTGTGATGATCTGTTCTATTTTACTGCACCTGTTTATTGTTTATATGATTAATGAAGTTCTAATGCTCTGATTAAAGGTCAACATATAATGGATTAACTGAATCATAAGTTTAGAGGATATACGCTAGTTGCATTAAACACAGTTGCGTATACATGCAGGTTCCCTTAACTAAAGTAACGTATATGAATCTGAGTATGAAAATGAAAAAGTTATTGATTTGCTAATACTAATTAACCCCCCCCCCCCCCCCACCCCCACTTAGTATTATTTCCAACAAATACTTTCTAGAAACAATTTAACCATGAATCTATGAAACTAAGCTAAGCATACAAGTACAAGAAGAGGAGCCTTTGTTGCTAGGGTTGGGCCCTATCCCAAGACCTTCAGTCCTCTGAGTTAACTCATTATTGGATCATGCAAAAGCTCATTCTTATTATCAAAACATAAAATTACATCAAAATCTTCCACAAGTCTGGAGCTCAAAAATAACTAGATTTTTTAAAACAAAAATTCAAATCCTAATGAGGCTCTAGGCCTCTCTACTTATAAAACTGAAGTCCCCAATAACTTCCTTAAATTTAGGGAGGCTCGGCTCCCAAACTCAAAATGAACTAACTCTTTGTCTATTACTTCTTCGACTGCCTTCTAATCTTCATGACTTTGTTGCTTGCACTCCGAGTTGGTGTGATTAAAGGAGGAATATTCGAATGGGGGAGGATTAAATGAGGAGGATTTACCTCCTACAATATCTCTCCCTTGTCCCATTCGAGTTTCAAACATTAATCTTGCCAAATTCCTTGATTTTCTCTTCCAAACCTACATTCAATGCATATTAGTTCACTAGGAATAATATCTCACTTTAACTCATCTCATTAAACAAAATATAATCAAAATATATAATAAGTTGTGAGAAGAGTTGATTTGACTAAGCTAGGAGGTGAATTAAGGCCCATATAATTACTCAATGATGAGGCTCATCAAACACACCACCCGGATCTTTGCAAAACAAGACACCATCAACAATACAATTTTTTGAAGCTTTCAATTTTAATGATCTACTCTTACTTCCTAGCACTTCCAATGGAGGATTTAAATGCTACAATACACAGAAAATGTCAGCATACAAAGGAGATGAAGTAAACAATTTTGAAACTTGTAACCTTCTTTAGAGAGGGCATCTATCAGATTGATATCTAATGCATGCAAGTTAGATTTGACCATGAGATTTTCCAAACCCTGTCCCTTGATCAACTTTGTCAGTTTTATCTCCAAACCATATTCTTGCATTGTTGCAATCCATTTTCCCTAGCTGCCTTCTGGATCTGTCTGCATAAGAACTTCTTTCATTGTTCTTGTAGGAACATAGGCTAGAATGTGTGAATGCAGAATGTAAACATGAAAGTCCTTAAGAGATTTCACCAAGGCTAAAGCTTGCTTCTCAACTCAATAATGTTGTACTTTAGCACTGCATCTCTTATAGTTTGATTGAAAAAAGCTATGGGCTAGTCATTTTTTTGGTCCCTCTTTTTCATTAGGAAAAATGCTAAAGTATGTTTGGAGGCAAATGAAAATGTGATGAAATCTGAAGTATAATCAGGACTGATCAAAGTGGGAGCAGTAGATAATGAAAATTTGACTGCATTGAATTATTTCTTAGCATCTTCAGACCACCTTACCTCATTGTCTTTCTTCAACATATTGGTCATCTCTCTAGAATGTTCAACAAGGTTGCGGATGAACCTCCTCAAAAAGTTGATTTTTCCAATAAATGATTGAATCTCTTTTTTTTTTCTTGGGAAATATAAATGTTAAATTTCTTCAAGTATAGCAGGATCGATGCAAACACAATCTTTGGAAATAATTTGCCCCAGCAATTTGCCTTCCTCCATGGCAAATAAGCTCTTTTTTGGATTCATTGAAATGCTAAATTTTCTTCATCTCTCAAAAACAATTCATAGATAATGTAAGTGGTTTTCATCAGTTTTAGAAAAAATCGTGAGATCATCTAAATAAATAACTATAAATACATCCTTTTTGTTGGCAAAAGTAGTGTCTATTGCCCGCTGAATTGTCTCCCCTGCATTCTTCAATCCAAATGACATCTTGGTGTACATATATGTACCCCATGGTGTCATAAAATTTGTTTTCAACTGATCATCTTCATGCACCAAAATTTGGTTGTAGCTAGAGTATCCATCAAGAAGTGACATCCTAAAAGACCCAACTACCCTCTGCAGAATATGGTCCATCTTCGAAATAGGATAAATGTCCTTCAAGGACACATTGTTCAAGTTTCTTAAATCAATACAAAGATGAATCTCCCCTGTCTTCTTCCTCACCAACATAAGATTTGACATGCATTCAGAAAAATTAATAGGAACTATAATACTAGATTTGTAAAGTCTATTTACCTTTTTCTCAATGGACGGTAGCAATTTTGGATTAATCCTCCTCATCTTCTAGTGGAATGGCTTCTGATCAGGCTTGACTGGTATAGTATGCTGGATGATGTTCTTGTCATACACCTTTATATCTGAATAGTCCCAAGAAAATACATCTGAAAATTTAGTCATCAATGCAATGTACTTACTTTTCACCTCAGGGGATAAAGACTTCGACAATTTGAACATCTTGGGCTTGTTAGTTGTACCAATGTTTATATATTCAACACCTTTTTCTGTGGGGACCATGGTAGGATTTCTAGCAACATCATCACAGTCAAATAACTCTTCCAAAGGCACAAGACCTCGAGGAATGTTATTATATTTCAACTGCAACATTTCAACTTAAGTACCCTCAATTTCTAGATCATTCTCATCAGATGCATCATCAATATGGGAATGCAGGAATTCATCTTCCATTTATAGAAATTTTTTAATCTGTTTATCATCCCAGAACACCTACCAATATCTCAGACTATCAGGGACAGCTGGGTAGTGGTTAAAATGAATCAAATACTTCTTATTTGAGTGGATAGGAATCTTAAACATACTTGCTGCAGTAGTAAGGGAATGAGCCATACAATTATGAGTTCTAGGAATCAAACACAAAGTATATTTTGAAAAATTCTTAATAATGTCAAGGACAACATTTTGATAACCTCACATCCTTGGATGCTTGGCCTTGTACTCCCCTTTTACCTGTTTAATCACCAACTGGGAGTTGCCATAAACTGAAATTTTCTTTGCTCCCAGCTTCTTAAGAATTTTAAGGCCAACAATCAGTGCTTATACTCTGCCTCATTAATTGAGCAATCAAAAGCCAACTTATATGAACTCAATCTTACATTGCAAGGAATCTTACATGAGTATTTCAAGGGACCATGAATCCACATGCCAATCCCAACAACTTCCTTCCCCAATGCACCATCAAACTCCATGGTCCAAAGACCATATTCTTCATTTGGAAACAGAACTTTGGAGGTCTGGCTTTTTGGAAGATGACTCACTGTCTCGACAATCTATGTTTCTGGAATTGATTCAACAATATCTTCAGGGGAATTTTCCGGCTGCAAATAGTCTGCATCATTTTTCTGTTTTTCTACAATCAAATCCTCCTGTACACTACTTATGACATCCAAAACTTCTAAAATTTCTACAATTTTACTATCATCATCAACTGGACTCATATCACTATAAAAAATGAAAGACTATAGGTTTGTATGTACATCATGGATGGAGTGATTATTAGGTTTCGCTTTGCTGCTAATCATGAATTTCATTTTCTTCTCTAGATACAGTTTTCTAAGATTCCCAAATACCGGTATAGTAGCATATGAGAAATCAAGTTGCAAGGTTCCTTTCAGCTTTTACCCCCAAGACCGTGAGAGAAACATGCCAAACCGTGGAGGTATATCAATGACCACTACATCCATAAACACATTCTTGGTTGGAATTTGGTCAAGGGACACTACTAAGTCTTTGATAAGACCAAGGAATTTTACTCTTCCCAAATCAAATGAATAGATGTCATGGTATGGCTTGGTGATATCTAATCCTAGTTTATCCATAATAGATTTTGGCATAAGGTTATGTGAGGCCGCAAAATCTAACATGGCATTATGGAGGATAAACTCATGGAGTTTCAAAGTAAGATAGAAAGGTGGGACTTCATTTTCTCCAAGACTTCCCTCTACAACTAGACCAAATAGAATTGTAGGCTCATCATTGGTTACATTTACCATGTATGACATCTGATCTACTTTCAACATCTTAACAATATGGGATTTGTATTTTTCATTCTTAACTAGTTCAGTTAGAGGAATCGAAACTTTCAACTTTTATATTTCATTCTCTAAACTAAAAAGATTGGATTGTTGTTTGCCTCTTTCGTAGTGATGTCCTTCTTTTCAAGCTACCCTTTGGGATGAGACTCCTTTCTTTGACTTTCAGTTTAAGCCTCCTTGTCCTTCCTTACATTGCTGGTGGAAGCTTCATTGTTTTTGTCCCAACTTAGAATGACGATCTCCTTTTCTTTGTTTTGATCTTCAAAAGATGCTTCTTTGTATTGTGCATCCCTCTAAGCATTTTTCCTTTCCAGAGGCAATGTAACAGGAACATTCCTGCTCCTCAAATTGTACTGCTTCTGCAAATTATTGACAACATTCTAATATCCCCGTTGGTACTCTTCAGTCTACACTGCCCATGAATCATCATTTGCAAGGGCAAGTTGTTGATCACTTGGTGCAAGATATTCCTAAGAAAACTGGTCTTCCTCAATCAGAAAAGTAGGTAATTTATATTCCTCAAAGAAATGATAAGCTTTAGCAATGTCTTCTTCATCTTCATACATACCTTAAGTGTAGTTTTACTGAAAAGGAGTTCTGACCTATCCTTGAGAATCCTGATTTTTCTGCTCTTTTTGCTTCTTTCTAAATTTGTCCCTATAATTTGGATTCCTTATTGAAGGCTCTGCTTGTTGATCAATGCTGGTCATTCTGTTCATCATTCTTTCCATGGTCTTTATGAGAGTGTCCAGTTTACCATCAATAGAAGAGGAGGACTCCTCCTTAATGGTGACTTTCTTCTTCAGTTTCTTAGGTATTAATTTGGACTTCTTGATCAGTAAATTAGCCTCCACACTCACTGCGTCCTTTTGCATTTCTTCCAAAGTTTCAGGATCTCTCTCCCTAATATGATAAGCCATATCTGGGTCAAAGGCATTAGGATAGCGAAGGAGTGCTAAACCAAGGGGGGTTTCATGTCATTAGGGATGGAATTTTACACAATAATGAACCTTGTTTTGAACTCCTGCACTATCTCATTCAGATTTATTTTCATGCAATTTTACTCTACCAAAATTTGTAATGGATTCCTCTTCTCTTGCCACCAAGCTAGGAACAACTCTATAAGACGCTGAGAGATATTGATGGGATTAGCTTCCAAACTACGAAACCACTTCTTAACATCCCCAAAAAACCTATGTGCTATGATTCTCATTTTGGTATCTTCGTCATCAGCCTCCTCTAGATCGATGAAATCCACCAATTTGTCAACATGCTGCTACACTATGATTTCGGGACTACCATCAAAAAGAGGAAGTCTTTGGCCATAGTTTTGAGGTAGAGCTGCAAGTTGACCAAGCAATACTAAGGAAAAAACCTTGCCATGACTACTGAAGGAAGTTGTATGGGAACTACAATGGATTTTTTTGATTGAGATGATGATGTCAAATGAGGTAGTGGTGGATTAACAATAATAGTTATGGTGGCTGATGTATTTGGAGGTACAGTAGAGGATGTAGCAGCAGACAAAATTTCAAGTTGATATTGGATATAGGCCTTTTCCTTGGTGATTTGAATTTGGTTAGCTAGGCTTTGGAGCTTATCAAATTTGGACTAGACTGCGTGATCAAGTTTAGAAAACATAGATTTAACAAAAGGTCTAGAAAAAAAATATTTAGAAGTAGGCAAGTAGGAATCAAAATTTATAGGGTCAAAAACTACTTCTGAAAGAAAATATTCTGAGTTTGATCGAAAAAGAGATAGCTCGATTTGAATATAAAAATAAGAGTCTTAAATAGCAAACAAAGGATCAGATAAAGAAGTAGTCCTTACCAATTTTCAAGTTCCACTTTTAGGAAGAGGGGTTTTGAGTTTTCTCAGTAGTTTCTCTGGATCATTGACAATTAGAGGTGGATTTGGGCCAGGGTTTAACATCGTGTGTCTTTTAGGATCCAATGTTTTACACCTTGAACTTGATGTGATTTTTCAAATCAACCTTCTTTGAATACTGGAATCTGTCACCCACAAAACTAGTCTTGAATGCACTCTTAGAACTCATCCCAGGAATAATATATCAATCGTTTCCCTAAAAATGGTGCCAAAATTTTATCCTCCATAATATCCCAAAGATGAGAAGGGAGATCAAAGGAGGTAACCTCAAACCACTTGCGATTTAGCATCTAGCCCTGCTAAACCAGAGAGGGATCTCTTTATGACTTCACAACCAATAATGACTCGAATGGGAAAGGATTTTAGGCTAAATATGTTAGGCTCAAGTAGGGTTTTGAAAGTTTAGGCTTTGATCCTGAACAAGGGATGAAAACCAGGTAGCTAGGTCAAAGGCTCAAAGGGTTACAACAACAAATATACAGAGGAGAAAGGTAGCAGTAATTTTGTGATGGCTTTAGGGTTTGTCAATGTAGTGTAGTGTTCAAAAGAAGAAAAATGTCTTAATGAGCATGAGCACATGCATTCATTAAGAAATGAATAAAATTACACAAAATGATATTCCCACAAAAACTAAATTCCTAGATAATCGATGCAACTACATCCTTTTATTTTCTTAATAAAATGTCCAAATACAAGCTACAAGTATTCTCTCCTCTCATGTCCAACCTCTTCTATGAATGATAAAATGATATATATAGACCAAAGAAACATGTGCCTTCTCTTAGGCATTGAATCCATGTCTAGGAACTGATACATGAGGTGTTTCAACCAAAACCCTAAAGACTAGGGGGGTTAAAACAACTCCTCCATTTAAAATTTGATTCAAACTACTCTCATCAATGAATCCTAAATTTACATTAAAAACATATTAACAAGAATTTTAACAATAATTACAGGATAGTAACATAAAAATCAAATAATTAAATAATCAAAAGTCAAATCCACTTGAACATACTGAAGAAAAGCTGTCATAGGAAACAACGCAACGAAATGAGCTAAACATGCAGTGAGCCTAGAGAAAACGCAGTGAATTTGGGAAAACTGGTTTTTTAAGGCCTTACTGAAATCCAAATGCTGATATTGATGGCTCATTGGAAATTTGATGATGTCTACTACATGATTGAATCTTTATGAGCTGAAAAAACGTCACTTCTAGCCCCTCAAAATTACATTCTCCCACAGGTACTCTAGAAAATGCAGCGTGGTCTTCAACAAGGTGGCAGAAAGGTGGTTTTTGGGCGTTTTCACCTGTCAAAACCTATTAAAAGTATGTTCCCCTCAGGCCAAATGTGATGTGTAAACCATGCCAAATCCAAATATGTAAACAAAAAGTGATTTCAAGCTCCTTAAAAAAAGCGTAGCTTGGAGCATGCTACATTTTTGTCTCCATGACTGTGTCAAAAAGTGCAAAAATTCATAAAAAGCCAAAATTTCTACAAAATTATTCAAAATTGGTTTATGAGGTCCTGAGGTGATATGATATGCTATGAGGGATGCATCAGCAATCAAATCCAACTTTACCTTCCCTTTTTGATTGATTAAGGTTTCGTTGAGTTTCTCTTTCAACTGCTTGACCTTAACCCTAGCAACCTGATTCCTTGTGTAATAATGAGAAGCCATGTGTATTTGCACCATATTTTCTCTATTAGCCCTCTTGAGAAGATTCTCCAAATGAAAATTCACCTTGTCAAGCCAAAATTCTCTATTCTCATTGATTTCTGCTGCAATTAGGTCAACTGAAGCCATCTTCTCTCCTTATTATTGAAGTGCTCTTTTGAGGTCTTTGGTCCTTGGCCTTTTCCTTATCAGCTTCTCTTGATGTTCATCTAAATCCTTTGCATCCATAACTAATTTTCCCTTTATATCCTCTTTCCCAACATCACCCTCATACTTTTCCAAAAGTAGTTGCTTTACCTTCAATCGTTGATTCTCCTGCTCTAGGAATGAAACCATGAAGTTTTCCTTTGATAAATTGTCCTTGATATTTTCTCTCTCAACATATTTCTCCATGATTACCTTCTCCATTGTCTTATGCTCCTCATTAACCTTCAAGTCAACCATGTCAGTGTCAAGATGAAATGTTTCCTCATCTTGCAATGGTGCTTCATGCTGTGATTCTAATCCATGCTTTGTTGTTGATGTTGATGTAAGCTTGGTCCCTTACACAATATGTGGAGTAAACATAAGCCCCCTTTCTTTTTGAAGTGTCTGAGTCACTTCAGGCCTAGGTATCCTCTCAATTGTAAGTCTGGTAGCTGAGATACTCTTCACATGCTTAGGTGGTGCTAATGATGCACTCGGGCTTGCAGATGGACTAGTAGAAGACAATAGAACATCTGACTGAATGAATGTTTCCCAAGTGATGTTCTTTTGAGTAAGCTGATGCAATACAATAATCTTGATGAGGGTATGATGAAAAAGGCTTTTTCATGGTCACTCTGTCTATGCTGCACCTTCTCTGCCATCTTAGTCAAACTTTTGTAGAGATAGTAGGCTAAGTTTAGTGGCTTTACCCCTGTGAAATGCATGAGCAATCTAACATGGTATTTGTACAATCTTGAGAATATGCCTTCACATGTAAAGCATTTCATTACAACCCTCATCATTGGAGAAAATTTGTCATGAAGCTGTGCAAAAGGAAAAACCTTCTTAATGTTGTGTCTGTAGTGGCCTTTGATGAAAGGTCGATAGTTTTGCAAACCCAAATCTAAGTTCTTAAACCATTTTTATCCATGGTTGGGTATCCATGTGGATGTTGCTATGATTTTAGTTGATATAGTGAAATTAACACCTACAATAGTGACCTTATCTCTCCTCAAATGAGTGGAAAACAAACTAGTCAATTTGTCATGGTATTTGACTCTTTTAACTAGCTCACAAAACCCTAAACACTCTGCATTCTAAAAGCACTACTTGGACAGTGGAGAAGACATCATATCTCAATATTTGACCTCCTTTGTTATAGGATTTCTCCTCCTCCTCCATTTTGACTGTGTGCAAGTAAAACACTAATTAGGAAAATAAGGGATTTGAATGAGGGTATAGGATGGACGGTTTAGGGAAAGGGGAAAGGGGGTAGGAAAATTTAAGGAGATGGAAAGGGGTGTTAGGGACCTTTAGGAAGTGGATTGGGGGAAAATGGGTATAGGGTCTGTTCTGGATAATTAAAACATAGTCCAACTAGGGAAACAGTAAAAACGTGGCTTAAGAAGTAATAAAAATTTTTCAATATGAAAACAAGGGAAATAAACTTATGGAGAGGTGGAGAGACTAGAAATTACTTGCAGGAAGCATTGGAAGACTTGAAATGCTATTGAAAACCGTTCAAAATAGGTGTTAGGTCTTATAGAGAGAAAGCACAAAGAAATCTTGAGAAAACGCAACGAAATTTGAAAAGCATAGCGAAATCCTGAGAAAACACAGCGAGACAGTTTGGATTGCCCTTGAGAGTGTTTTTGCCTCTAAAAATGGTGAGGAAATGTCTTGTTGGTGAATGAGAGATCTTTAGCAATGAATATAAGAGAGAGAGGTGGAATGAAAAGGTCTTTATAACTTGTGGAACTCAATTTTATAATGGTAGGGTGGCCCACCATATATTTTCACTTTGCTTTGGAATGAACTATGTAATTTTGGAACTTTCAAATGTAGTTTTAAAACATTGAACTTATTACATCATTTTGAATAAATTACACTTGGAACAAAACCTTTTGAGCAGAACCCTATCACAACTCCATTTGCCAATTTTATGAATGACATGACAATTTGAATGACTCTAACCCTAATGACCTAATGGTGACACTGATTTGAATGAAGACCATGGTGATATGAATGAGATGATAATGGTGATTTTTCAATGATGGCACATCCAAGTGAGCGATGGAAGTGATCAGCACATGAAAATTTGAAAGGAGCAGCAATAGACCTAGACACAGTGGCCAGTGACCAAATTTTATTTTGAAAACCTAGTGAAATGATAAAATTTGACTTTGAGACCCCTAACAAAACCTTGTAAGAGCATATTTGATCCTTGGTGATAAGCAGAACTGACTGAAACTAACAAATTTCTACAGTTTGAGACTTGAGTATGCCCTGGAGGGAAACCAGAATTACAAAGCTTGGAAGGACAGGATGGAGGCAGTGCTAGAAGACAATGGTCTCGAGGAATTCATAGATCATGACACTCCTAAGCCTCCGACATTAGATGCTAAAGACCTGGATGAATGGAGAAAGTGTGTGGAAAAAGTGAGAAGGATTATCATGGAAGGAGTTTGAGATCACATTGTCTTGGGTCTCCATGGTAAGTATACTCCATATGAAATGTGGAAGGAATTGACAGACTTGTCTAAGAATAACAATGACCATATGAAGTCGGAACTGAAGGAAAAATTTAGAAAGATCAAGATGGAGAAGGGAGACTCAATACTAGATTACTTGACGTGTTTCACCCATTGTCGGGATGAGCTTGGAAGTAATGTTTCCGAAGATGATATTGTGATCCTATCTCTTCTAGAACTTCCTAAGAGTAGGTACAGTTACTAGGACTTTGTTAATGGGAGCGAGAAGCTACCAGATTGGGAATGACTGTGGTCAGGTTTGGTATGGGAAGAGATTCAGAGGAACACCAGAGATGGAACCTCTTCCAAAGAACTGGAAGAGGACTTTGCATTAGTGAGAAAAGAAAAGAAAGCCAAGGGAAAGAAGTCCCAAGGTCAGGCGGGTAGCAAGAAGAAGGACTTATCAAAAGTTAAGTGTTTTCACTGTCACGAGGGTACTATGCCACGAATTTTGCACAAAAGAAATCAAGTGAGAAGGAGCCTACATTTGTAGCAACAATTGAAGCTCTAGCTTCACAATTCAAACTTGATTGCACTCTCATTGCATGCACGGCCAGAGCTATAATGGGACGCATGTGGTATCTGGATAGCAGTGCCTCGTTCCATATGATGGGGAATAGAGACCTCTTTAATGATTTTGAGGAAAAATACCTCAAGAAGAACATAGAGTTTGAAGATGAATAGAGGTAGAATGCTACCAAGATCGGTAAAACTGCCTTTCAGATGCAGCTTGGGTCCCCTCTTAGAACCATAGATGTGATGTATGTTCCAGGACTAAAGAAGAATCTTGTTTTTGTCGCAGTATTGGATGACCATGTCTATGATGTGCTTTTTAGTAAGCGAAATGTTTTCCTTAGACACATCGCCGTGGAATAGGTGAAATAGACCAGTGTGTGAGTCAAGAACCTATATGCTCTTTAGGTAACAGATGTATGCAAAGCCTTGAGGAGCAAGGAAAAGGTTAAAGAGTTGGTGGTTGAGAGGGAGAATGAATTACATCTCAACATGAATCCCTAGTAGAAGCCTCAGAAATAGTCTCGGAAAGTTGTGGAGTAGCCACATTTAGAGAAGTAGAGAGGAGACCGAGTGGAGAGGTCCACTCTAGAAGAGAAGAAGAAGCATCATAAGCAGACTCAGAAATTTCTGGAGCAACCACAATTGGAGAAGCAATGAGTACACTGAGTGTAGGCATCCACTCAAGAAGAGACCCCCATTAGGGGAAATTTTGATTCAAGTGGGAAGAGGGAGCACATGTATGTAGGTTTTAACCCTGTACAGAAATTACCTGCATACGAATTCTAAAACATAGAAAATAAACAATGTGAGAGAATAACACATAAAACACATATACACAGAGATTTTCCCTTGGATCCCAAAAGCGAGACTACCAGCTTGATTTTTCATTATGTTCCTTTCAATGTTACAATACATATTTATACATGTTGAAGCATCCAATACCATGGACCGAAATACATCGCGTCCAAAACCATGGACCAAAAACCATCGTGTCCAAAAAACATGTGTGAAAATCTTGCACAAAACCATAGGTGGGTCCGCCCAACCTAACATAGGGTCCAAAACCAAAAAATTTCGGGGCGCTGCCCCAAACCCCATAAAGTGGAGTTATGGGTACACCTCAAACCCCCTATGACCTCCCCCCCCTCTAACCCCCAGTTAACTACGTGGGCTAGTCGTGGAAGCAATATAACACAACCCAACATTCTCCCACTTGTTTTTTTCTTTCCATAGGGAGCCACAAGAGAGCTTAGTCATTTATCCAGCCCTGAAATGCCCATTGTGTCTCTACACCTAGAGAACTTCTTAGAGCTCACAGATTTTGTCAATGCATCTGTAGTATTCTTCAAAGTGTCCACCTTTACCAGCAACACCTTTTTGTCTTCTATCATATCCCTCACAAAGTGATACTGAACATCAATGTGCTTTGTCTTTGAATGATAAGCAGGGTTCTTTGCCAAGAAAATTGACTTTGGCTGTCACAGTCTATCCTTATAGCTCCCTGTACTAACCCCATACTTGAACACAATCTCTGCAACCAAACTCTTTCCTTGCTTGCATGAGTGGCTGCCATGTATTCTGCCTCTGTAGTTGATAGTGCCACTACAGATTGTTTCTTACTCATCCAACTGACTGCACCTCCAAATAGGTTAAACAATACCCACTTGTAGATCTTCTCTGATCCAGATCTCCAGCCCAGTCTGCATCAACAAATCCATGAATATCCAACACTCTGTCCAATCCTGGTCTTCCTTGGTAGCACAAACCATAATCAGTAGTGCCACGCAAATCCCTGAAAACCCGCTTCACTGTTGTCCAGTGCTCCTTCCCTGGTTTTGACATAAACCTGCTCAATACTCCCACTGCATGTGCAATGTCTGGTCTAGTACAGACCATGGCATACATCAAGCTACCGACTGCACTTGCATATGGAACACGGGACATGTCCTCTTCCTCTTCTTGTGTCTTGGGACACTGTTCAGCAGATAACCTCACACCTACAGGAATAGGAACCTTCACCGGTTTACTATCCTGCATATTAAACCTCTGCAATATTGTCTCGACATACTTCCTCTGGTTTAACCAGAGCTTCCTCTTTGCCCGATCTCTTTTAATTTCCATGCCCAAAATATAGTTTGCAGCACCGAGAATCTTTCATGTCAAATTTGGAGGACAATTGGGTCTTCAAATCCTGGATAATTTCTTTGTCATTTCCAACCAGCAACATATCATCCACATACAAGACCAGATAAATAACACGGTAACCAATTAATTTAAAATACACACAAGTGATCTTCTTTGCTTTTGGGTGAATCCAAGTTCCCCGTAATAAATGTATCAAATTTCTGATACCACATCCTTGGTGACTGTTTTAACCCATACAGAGACTTCTTTAACTTGCATTTCTTTCTTACCTTCACCGCAAAGCCTTCAGGTTGCTTCATGTAGATTTCCTCTTCCAAATCCCCGTGAAGAAATGTTGTCTTCACATCCATCTGTTCTACCTCAAAATCAAAAGCAGCAGCAACAATAAAAGTAATCTAATAGAAGTTACCTTGGCAACAGGTGAAAAAATATCACCAAAATCAATTC
>APFE030073386.1:84950-106628 GCA_000404065.3 Pinus taeda | reverse complement strand
AATCTGAGACACACAATCATATTGTGCTCTTTGCCTTCCAATCCAACTTCTTCCATTCTTCATCGGACACTCCTGTTGGTTTAGTACCTGGATCTACCGTGATCCACTAATCTTTATCCACCAACAGATCCTCCATCTTGAGTTTCCACAACTCAAAAATTTGACCATTAAATCTCTCGATCTCTATCTTTCCACTACTCTCCATCTTCTTTCACCACCAGAATCGATCTCGCAGATCTCCCACTAAACAGGGTCTACCATAGGCCCGAGTGAAACCCCTAAGCAACAAAGGCGTCCCCTTAAAGCCAAAACAACTCTGATACCAAATGTAGGTTTTAACCCCATACAGAAATTACCTACATATGAATTCTAAAACATAGAAAATAAACAATGCGAGAGAAGAACACATAAAATACATATACACATAGATTTTCCCTTGGATCCCAAAAACGAGACTACCAGCTTGATTTTTCATTATGTTCCTTTCAATGTTACAATACATATTTATACATGTCGAAGCATCCAATACCATGGGCCGAAAACCATCGCGTCCAAAACCATGGAGCAAAAACCATCGTGTCCAAAAAACATGTGCGAAAATCAAGCACAAAAACATAGGTGGGTTTGCCCAACCTAACATAGGGTCCAAAACCAAAATTTTTTGGGGTGCTGCCCCGGACCCCATAAAGTGGGGTTATGGGTACACCTCAAACCCCTTGTGACCTCCCCCCCTCTAACTCCTGGTTAACTAAGTGGGCTAGTTGTGGAAAGAATATAACACAACCCAACAATGCAGCCATAACTCCAAGTGAGAGGTGGGGTGATGTGAAGTAATAGTCCCAAGCATGTAGAAATATGGATAGGGTCCATTAAGATGGTTTGTCTCATGGATCATTACCTTGCTACAAGAGCCCATAATACATAGTATCAAGATGGATCAGTGGTGATTGATACAGTCAGATATCAGAGTGAGAGAGGCAAAGGCTCGTAGCAGTCATATACTGGGGAGTTAAAAGTAGAGTTGATAGTAGTGTAGATGGAATAGAGGGAGATTCAATAGAAGTGCAAAGTTTTTAGTCGATAGGGGCAGAGCTAGTTGTAGTTAGAGACTTTGGTGATAGATGCATCATACTCATTCGAGTTGGATGCTTTTTTGTTGTAGATGTTGTAGTAACAATAGAAACAATGACAATAGTTGCATATAGAACATTCCAAAGGTACCAGATCAGGATAGAGTTGAATTCCTTTGTTGTTGAGAGGGAGTGTTGAAAATAGCAACAAGAAATGTTAAAAATAACATCTAGAAGTTCCAATTTAATTTGTCCTTGAATTAAATCAAGAATTAAATCGAAATTCTATTCTCATAGCAAATTGTAACAGTCAACTAAGTTAAGTTGTCTTAGTTGGCATAGAAAATTCGATTTGGAAGTCTATATAGAGTCATGTAGTGTGATCCCTAAATTTTTGGGGCCTAGGTTGAGTTGTTTTGAGTTGTAATTAGATAACTCAGTCTAAATGAGTTATAGTCAGTTAAACTAGTTCTAACTATTGGAGGAACTAGTAGAGGTCTAGTAGTGGAGCAGTGCACGAGTGCATCACCAGTACCACACCAGTTAACTAAATATTCACTCATAAATAAATCATGCATGTCAGTTCAGAGGAAGACCCAATTGAGATTAGAATTCAGGGACAATGTACTATCAATTGTTAATTTTCTGAATTTTACAGATGGTGCATGTAATCAGTTGAAGACCTATTTTTGGATTGCGCAGTTATGTAGAGTGGATTTTCCAATTAAATACGGGCTTATTCTCTTAGAAATTTCACAAGGAATTAGGGGATTGGAAGGTTAGTAGATTGGCTAAGTGTTGTCTAGAGTCACCTTAGGAAGCAGAGAGATAGATTGTACTAGTGCAAGAATTGTTCAGGGTTGAACGAGCATTGTATTTTCTTCCCAGAACTTCTGGTTAATGCAACATATATAGTCAAGGATTTTAGCAGTTGCTTTCCCTAGAGAAATATTGTGTTATGTGTGATTGATATTCTTCCTTTTCTTCTTATTGTTTTCATCGATCAATTTTGGTTTCCACTGAAGAGTAGAGTATATTCTTGTCTTTTGTTTTAGCATATCACATAACTTGTTGAAACTACAACTAAAAATCTACAAGATGTCATATAAATACTAATGAAAATAATAAAATTTTGTTCAGTTGTCCTTAATCAAAAAATCAACAAAATTTGTCTGAAAAAAAAAAATGTGCTCTAAAAATTTAATCCTTATGTAATGGATTTTCTCCAAGGAAATTTGTGAGTTCATTTAAGCTTCCCCCTCCTCATCGGAGACTTGTTTGTCCATGTTGATCAAATGTGGTGCATTTATATGGATATAGTTAGCCCAATCTGAGTACAGTTGAGAAATTGTTGAGAAGTGGATAGGATGAAAATGATTGATGTTTACTTGGCACATCGATATCAAATCTTGAACAACTCTTTTTTTATATATATTTAATTCTAAATTTGGAAATTAGTTTGATTTTCTCAAAGGGAAACTGGAAAAATCTCTGAAAATTTTCTTGATTCCAAGTTTTCAGGATGTCTATGACTCTCAGGGTATTTGTGGCACTAGCTTTGAGAGGATGTTTCATTGACCCAGGTTTTGCTTCTTTTAATTGTTTCTATCATGATAAATTGAATTCTTATATAAAATATATACCTATATCCAATACTTACAGACAATGTTTGTTGGTCCTTTTGATGTATTCTTTGATTTCTTTGGCCTCAAACTGTCATCAATTCAAAGAAGAATACATTAATCTTCTATCCATTTCAGAGACTTTCGAAATTCTCTCAAGTTGAAGTTGTGTTTCCCATTCAAGAATTAATGTAAATTTTTCTTTAATGTACTTGTATTCTTCGACTAAAGTTTCAATTCTCTCTTCAAGATACAAATTATCTTGATAAAATCTGCAAATTTTATCCATTTGTTTATAAATCTTAGCCTACTCTTTCCTCAATATTTGGCTAACTTATATTGTCTGTTCCTTAAAAACCTTTAGACTATTTTCTTTTGCATGACTTTGACCTGATTAATATTTAAGAGTTTCAATTTCTTCCTTCATTGCTCTGGTCATGGTTTCAATGTTGTTGTTAGATTCTTCCTTCAATATTATATTCCCCTGTTCATGTGCCTTTTGGATTTGTTGGATATTTGTGGAGTGTTTCACTATCAATTCATTCAATTCATTGATTCTATATTTTCTTATCTTTCAATGGAAAACCCACCTAGAAGCGATGCGGAATGGTTTTGCCAACTTTCTTCACTAAATACTTTACTTTTTTCTATTTCACTTTCTGAATGTTTGATCTTCTATAGAATGTTCTTGTAGGTCGTGGAAGGTTTGTCAACATGGTGCTGGTTATAATTGACAACGGGTCCTAGAGCCCGTGAAGATTCTTCAGATTTCTCACCAACATTTCTTGTTTCTTTCCAACTAAATTCTGAAATGGTTTCAAAACTTTCAAACTTTATTTTCTTATTACTTCTCATAAATGACTTAGTTTGAGCATTAAATTAATACTCAGTAAGGGATGGAACACTTTCAGGAAAAGTTTCAATGTCAATGATGGGTTTAAAATAAAAAAATAATTGAGAGGAATTTTGGTAGAAATAAGAATCATGGAAGTGTCATGAAAAGTCTCTAGAATATAAATTTCAGTAGTTTTCTCTTACTGCTCAAGAAACTCTTTTTCTCTTCTAGATAAATCGGTCAGCGTTGAGTGAGGGGTGCTAGTAATTTTCTTATCTTTATTTGTATCAATCTGCATATATTTGACTTGCTCATAAATTTTCTTGGACTTTGTATCTGCCTGAGTGGTGTCATCTAGATCATGAATAATAATGTTAGTCTTGGCAAAGGAACTCTATTTAGCTGTTACTTGTTATTTCTCCGGTTTATGTTGTTTCTGATCTTTGACTTTTGTGATGCTTTGACCTTGTTGGCCTTTCTCATTATCTACCTCTATTTTTTAATAGTGTTTTCTTTAGTTGTGCTTGTCTCTAGAGCTATAAAACAAACATTAGGAACATTTTCAACTTAGGATTCTTCTTTTTTTTGAGAAGAGGAAATAAGGTTTGAAATAATGTGATTAAAATTACATTTCATAATCTCAAGAGATTTTATTTGTTTAATTTGAATATTAGTATGAATACTCTTTCAATTAGTGAAGTCGTCATAAATATTTATTCTAAAATATTACAGCTTAGTTCTATCCTTCCTGATCAAGAGTTGTCCTTTTTCACAATCTTGCTTAAAATTATCAGTGTTAATGAAAATCTCATCAAAAGGAGGATTATGGTGTGTGAAGGTTTTGATGTAGGTGATAAAATTATAATGTTCATTAATGATTCTTCTAGGATCATAATCATAAAGGGATAATGAATAAAACCAAACATCTTGAATTTCTTTAGCCTCCTTAAATGCATGTCTTCGATCCTTGAGGAAATTTTTTCCAAATCTAGTTAGGAAGTTTGACCAAATTTTCTTCTGAAGTTTGCTCATTTTCTGAGCTTGAACATTCAAGGTAGTTTGATTGGCTAGCTCTCTTACAACAATCATCTCTGGAATATATCTTGGAAGAATATGAGGGCCAATTTCACTTCCATAGACTCTAATATATGTGAACAATTCTTCCACAAACAAGCCTCCTATTTCTTTCAATTCCTCTTTAAGGCTTTGACTAACCATAGGATGGTTTCTCCAAATGGAATCTCATGGAAAGGGATCATAACGCAATTACAAATGTCATAAAAATTGAATTTGAAGCTACTTTCCCATAAAGTAGGATCATAATTCTGAATAAGAACTTGCTAATCAAGTGGGTAATTCCATTTTATCAAAGGAAACTGAACAAAAGAAATTATAATCTCCATGATATAGGCTGACATGCAAAACATCTGATCATACCCTGAAGGAGACAAAATGGAAAACTTAAGGGCATTTGTTAAATTCTGAGAAAGAATACCGTCCCAATTCAAACACTTTGAATAATTGAGTAGGTTGTGTATTAAATCCATTCATTGCAATTTTCAATGCTCAGGGTCTTTCTCTTCATATAAATAGGACAACACTTTGATGATGAACCTAATGGGTCTTTCAAAAATGGAAACATGATATTCTTTTGATGACTTAAGTTTGAACCCTTCTCTATCTTCCCATAACCAATGTTTGACAACTTTATCATAATTCACTTCACACTTTTTGAATACTGTGTTCTTAACATTATCCAGAAACTGAGTGTTTAATAAAAATATGGGAGGACTAAGCTTGTAAATTATTGAAGGTATTTGTAGTTTCCAAGAGGCTATAAAAATTTTGTTGTATTCTATTATAGTGCAGATAGGAAAATTGAGATGTCAAATAACCCATGGAATCATGTCATAATAAGGAAAATGTTTCGCTCTAACAACAACTCTATGTAGTTCTGTGTTGGGAATCACAGTTGTCGTTAAACAAAAACTTGCAGGTGTTAATCAATGATCAAATTTCCAGAGATAAGGATATAAAAGAGGCGGTTATTCCATGTCACAAAACACACGAGGAGAATTGGTTTATGCAATGTCCAAAAATCTCCCCCACAAATTGAGTCAGGTGTGTATCAAACTCGTGAACTATGATCTGATACCAATTGACGAAAACTTGACTAAATAGAGAGGGGTGGGTGAATAAGTTTAGTCCATTCATGGACATTAAAATTATTTTCATTAAACTCATTAACTAAAACATTATATGCACAACTTAACAAATACTGACTAGCAAATTGAATATGTGAACAAGAAGTAATAAGAAAACAGAAACATCACATTAACATATAATAACAAGACACATTGACACCAGATATAAGTGGAAACCCATAAAAGGAGAAAAACATGATTTTATTATTGTTGTGATGCAACGGCAAGCTCCTACTCCTTATTACATCTGATTTTCTGTAAGATCCAATCTACAAGAGTTTGCTACCTCAATTTTTGTACAAGCTACAACATGCAAGGAAGTTCCAACCCCCATATGTTTTCTGTAGGATACAACCCACAAGAGGCTCCTACCTCAACAAGCTCCAACTGGATATTTATCAAACCACAACTTGAAAGGAGAGTACAATCCCTTGATATAAACAAGAAACAACAATTTGTTGGTTTATCTGGTCATAAATTCTGCATATCTCCATCTTCATTTCTGCCTCTTATTCCCTTCAAATCTTTTTCACATGAGCTTCATATGTGCCAGGTAAATAATGCATAATACCTAAATCAATTCTCACACATTCTCCAATTCGCTAACTGTCTATCCCTCAAGATCTCCAATCCTACACAAATTTATAAATGAACTTTGATTCTTGTTATTATTCTAATCAGAGGAATCTGAAATGACAAGACTTGTCTCTTTGCATTCCAAAGGTGTTTCTTCAACTACAAAACTATTTAAACTCTTGAATTTTAAAATACATAAAAGGAATTTCATCATATCCAAATGTCATGCATTCATATTATTTGTGTCAATAAAATAATTAAATAGAATGCAATAATATATCCTTGCATTCATATTCAAATAGCCTTGCATCACAATATGTTTCAATGTCTTTCCCTTTTCCTTGTATCTTTCCTTGCCTTGCATCATGTCTTTTTCTTGCCTTTGCTCTTATGGAGTCTTTTGCCTTGCCTTGCATCATGTCATTTTCTTGCCTTTTCTCTTATGGAGTCTTTCCTTTTCCTTGCATCAGGTCTTTGTCTTTCGTTTTTTGTCATGGAGTCTTTCCTTTGCTTTGCATCACAATAATTCAACTCAATCAAACCAGTCTTCAAATAAACCTTACACATAACATGTCTCAAACCATATGAAAAGACACATTAGCCTCGCACATTAGCATGTACCATTGTCTTTCCTAGTACCTCCTCAACATTAATATTACTTATAAAATGTGCCTAAACCATCAAACACAAAAATAATTTATATATCAATCAATTTCCATCTCAAATTCATATACACACACTATTGTTGCTCCTTTACAACATCCTTTATGTCACTTCTTTGTTGATCCTTGCCTTACTGCTTCTTTACTTTGTTTCTTCTCCTTTACCATCAATGAAAAAAATTCCATCAATATCCCCCTTTTGCATTGATGGAAATTGCTATGTTCCTCCCCTTTTTTTCTTGAGAATCATTTCTTCTTGCTTCTGCTTACCTCCCCCTTTGACATCAATGGAAAGGGGTTGGTTTGTAATGAAACTCAAATTCATTAAGGTTGTCTAAAGAATATTTTGATACTCCATGATAAAATACATGGCTTAAAAATTGTAGCATTTATTATCCTAAAGAAAGACTTTAACTTCTTCTTTAAATTCATGCAAACTTTATCTGATATTAGTTTATGAATTTCCTTATAGAATCAACTTTCTAGCAGTTGGATAGAAAGTTCAAAAAAATCATTTTCAACTCTATTCCAACTTTGGAGTACCATTTTTTAGTAAGAAACCATCCAATTTAACATGTATTGGAACCTCCATCATTGTGTTTCTGAGAAAATGAATGAGCTCCTCATGATTTAGGGCTTGAGGTCCTCCTTTAAAATGATGGAAAAATAGGCTACTCCCAAAAACATGCTTGTTGTTGTCCAAACATATTGATATTATGAAGATATGTCCTCTTGTAGATTTTAGATGTTCAGTAAGAGTGAAAACTACAGATGAAAAGTCTCGATAGTCCTTGGCTATGCAATAAACACCAAATCTTAATCTTCAGGCATAAAGGCATCATAAATGGGATTTCCACAAAAATACCAGAAACTGACATTCCATCCACATATTCCAATTGAGAATAAATTTTCTTTCATGATTTTAGTATAAACACTCTCTATGTTCACATGCTCTCCATGATATAAATCTCTAGGAATGATTGTGTCTCCATGATGAAGGCTACTCCATAATGATCTTTGCACAATTGAAATATTAGGGAAGAAGCATGTTAGGGCACAAAACCCTAATTCATAAAAGTATGAATAAGAATGTATTAAAAACACTGCCAATGTATCAATTCCCAATGTTTCTTAATGCATTAATCTCCAAGGCTTCCCAATGTATCAATATTCAAGGTTGCTCCAATATACGCTTTTCCAAGGTTGCTCTAACAAAATAATTTGTTTATAAATGTTGCTCCAATATAAGATACTCCAATGAATGTATTCCAATATACAATGATCAACACAATAATAATATGTCCCATTGCTTTCATGTGCCTATCCTCTCAACAATATGTGCCACTTCTTTCATGTACCAACGCTTATAATATTATGGACCTTGCAGCTACAACACCCTCCAAAATTTTGGCCTACACTTAAATTTCAAAGCCTACTTTGGATCTTGTGATCGATCATTCCTTAGTCACTTATTGGTAATTTGATGGTCTCAAGATCCCCTCTTCAATATTAAGAGTCATTCATGCTTTTATCTTTATATAGTATGTGTCATCATTGGGCATGGGGATTATTTCTTGTCATGCAAAGGGAAGTTTGTTTTTCTTCAAGAGGAAATATTTATGAGCATGGGTTTTTCTCATTATATAGACATTTTTCACACTCATTTCATGCACTTTTGCACAAGTGTTGACTTTATCCTCCCAAATTATATCCTCAAATCCGCACTTGTCGTAAGCTGCCATAAAGGTTGTTGCATTAAGCGAAGTATGCTTTTATATGTTATGAATGGGCTATGTTGTCTCACTAAGTGTTCAAGTGTGTGATGATAGTCAAGTTATATCACTGTTTGCATCAGTTCCATTGATCCCACACTTAACTAAATTCTAGAGTTCCACTATTAGCGTAGCCTCATCTAAATTTCCTGAACTATGCACTTCACATCTGCAACCCTCAAGATTTTTCTCTTCCCTGCTAGAACTGCGTAATGCGAAGAAAGCTCGGCCTCCCTTGGCATCCAAAACTACACAGTAGTTTCCTCCAGTGTCCTTCCCTCTATCAGAACACACTATCTCCAAAAACTACGTAGTTTTGTTCCTCAAGCATCTGAGCTGCCTATTCTAGTTTGCATCCTGAAATTGCACAGAGGTGTCCTCCCAGGGTCTTTTCTCGTAGTAGTGACTAACTGCTTAAACTGCATAATTTTGTTGTCTCTCAATGGTCATAAAGAAGGATGAAATTCTAGATGACTCTCAAGGACCTAATTAGAAAGATAAGTAGATAAGTAGACCAAGTAACCTAGTGTATGATGGAAGATTGGGACCACATGAAGACTCCACCTAATGTTCAAGGGTAGTTATGGAAAACAAAGATCATATTTTGAAATACACCTCTTAGTGTAGTAGGAAGTACCACTTATCATTTTCATATCATTATGTCTTCAATGACATGTATGGTTGCAAGCACTGAAAGTCATTCCATGTCTTTCCTATAAGTGTCTTGCTCTCTTTCGCTTGTTGGATCAATTGTCATCTTTTGGCATGTTTAGTTGTTATGTCATGTTTGTGAACCTTTCTGGTGACCTCGAAGGTTGGTATTTGTGTATAAAAGTTTTTGTAGCCATATAAACACCTGTCGCACTCATAGAGAAATTTTTAATCATTGTCGTACAAGTGTTGTCATGGTCGTCATAAGGTTGTTCCCAAGTGTCGCACTTGTCACCTTTTGTCCTAGATAGTCTCACAAAGGTTAATGATTTATCTTGTTGTTTTGGTGGTGTATGTTATCAGGTCGTCAAAGTATGCTAAGTGTGTTATTACAATCTTAAGTTCCTCGCAATTTCACCTTTCTCCCACACTTAGCCATTTTTCTGAAAATCCTCTCGACCACATAACTCACTTTCATTGAACCCCTACTAAACTGCGCATTGTCTAGTCTCAGCCCTCAGTGACACAAATCTGCTTCCTGGAACTGGATAGTGCGCAGTCACAGTCCCCCAGGGGAGATTCATTGCACAATTCCAGAGTTGAGAAAGCTACCTTTATCCCTAGAATTACGTAGTAGGTTCTCCTAACCTGACCTGAATTGCACATTTCGCAAGATCAGTCATCAATATTCTTCCCTTTCCTATTGGAACCCTGCAATGTGCATAGAACCTGGCCTACCTTACCTCCTAAAACTGCACATAAGTGTTCCCTAATGTCCTTCCTCAATCAAGACTCACTGATCTAAAAACATGCACAGATATATCCTCCAGGCCCCTCTGCTGCCCAGTCGTGCCTTGCCTCTGAAAACTATGCAGAGATGACTCTCAGGGTCCCATTTTATAGTAGCCATTGATGGTCTCAAATGCAAAATCTTGTTTCCCAGTGGCCTTTACGTAATTTTTCCCAACAGTGAAGACTGTGCTCATGATTTCCTCAGCCAAGCTTGAGTTGTGCTCTGTGCAATATCAGTGACCAGTCTCCCTCCTTATCACTTGGAACTGCATAATGAGAAGTTAGTAGGCCCTCTTTCCTAGTATTTCACCTGTCTTGGGTTTAGTCCATGGATAACAATGCATCATCTTAGACTAGGGAATTTTTGGATTTTATGTCATCCCAGCATGAGTGAATTGCAGGAACAGCTACACTGTTAGATCATGGTAAGGTTATGAAGAAGGAGAATGAGGAGCAAGCATTCGTGAAGACTCACTTACAACTGGACGGACAAAGAATCTTATCAAGCACAAGAAATGGAAACACATACATGCAACCAACCCTCAAGATCAAATATCATTGAAGACCCTGCATCGTCAAATTATGCAAAGGAGAAGAAAAAGCACATCCAAGAACACATCTATCACTTAGCAATAGCAATGGTTTGACATTGCAACCTCAGTAAGTTAGTTTATGTCAACAGTGTCATGTCAAGGCTTGTCATGATTTTTCAAAGGCCACATCACTATTATGAACCATTTCTATTGTAAATCAAATGTAATGTAAAGTGGAAGTCCAATGGACACACATGAATACGAAGAGTCATGTCAGTTTAAAAGTCATATGAAGTTGAACAGTCATGAGCGTAGTCAAAGAGTCACAAGGGGCAAGCATCACCCTTGGTTATATATACCCCCTCATTGCATGAGAAAAGGACTTTTCACCTTCCCTCCTCCCATGAAGCATAGATAGTTTTCAATCAGTTATTTGAGGAGCAAGGAGTGGCTCCAATGTCCCACTATTGTGGCTAGTGATGTATGATGTAAATATGTTTCTTGGAAATTTTTCTTAATACAGAAGCCTTTTCAGGTCAACACATTTTCATGCATGTCTTGTGGATGTTTGTAATATTATTCTTTCAACAATTATAATTCATGTTTGTTTCACATGTACTAAGATACTTAAACTATTTTGGTTCTTTTAGTGCTTACCTTGTTTGGAATGTGTTGTATTGGTTATCACTGTTGTCTCATCCTTGTGGACTACTCCGCAGGATACTAGACAAACCTTCCTCGCTTATTGGTTATAACGACCGTCACATCTGTTGTGGACTACTTCGCTGGATGGTGGATGGATCTTCCAAGATAATTTGCTTTTAACGACTATCATGTCCACTATGGACTATTCTGCTAGATGCTGGACAAAACTTCCTGGTTCGCATGTGTCTCTTCCTGGGTGGTAGTATTACCTCTCATTTAGACGCTCACTTTTCTGCCCCTTTTGTGGTAAGAGAACCTTGACACAGTTGCGTTGCACACTCACTAGGCACGCTTACCTTGCTATTCGAAGATTCCATTCCATCATTGATCCATGTTGATAACTATAGCCAATGTATATCTCTAAGTCTATGGAAACAGGGCCTCTATACCAGATGGGACTCCTACACCAAATGGTGTGAGGTCTAGTTGGGACTTCATATCGGGGAGATCCCCTTCATTGATGGATTTCCAACATCGTCAACAAAATGGTGCTAGAAGGAGTGCCAAAGGATAGGCCATGCCCATAGATTTTGGTTTGAATCTCTTATTTTCAAATGTCTCTTCCTGAAATCATAATCCAAGTATGTTTTTCTAAAGAGCTTAATTGTTCCATCCTTGTGGAAGTTATTCACGACCTGTTCGAACTTAAGTTCGATGCTGAGGGTGAATCATATTTTCATGAACATATGTTTCGAGTTATCCATCTCTATCTTTGTCACAAATTAGGTTCTAAAGTTGTCATGGCTAGATTACTCACCCTCACATTTGAAGATCGTGTTAAATAATGGTGCCATGCATTAACCATTGCTTCTATCTATTCTTTTGGTTAGCTTGGTAGGATGATGTATAAAGCTTTCGATAAGTATAACCAGCAAGATGTCTGTGAAAGAATCTGTCGTTTAAAAATTGAGCTTGATGAATCAGTTGAGGACTTTGTTGATCGGCTCCTTCACCTCTTTTGTGAAATTCATAAAAAATATTTGAACTCGCATTTCTTGAGACAAGAGTTTGAATGCTTGGTTCATGTCTCCTTATACGATGAGCCTGAACCTCATGTTTTCCCCTCTTCCCCAACTGTTTCGGATCATGAGACACCTCAAACTGCAGAGGAGAAGCCTGCTACCCCGTTTGTTCCTTTTCATCCTCCTTTTCCAGTCCTGATGTGGGTGCCTCCTTGTGATGATCATGAAATTGGGGAACTTGTGAACCAAATCTCCATTCCATCTTCTCATTCGTCTCCCGCTTCAATGGAGAAAATTCTAGAATGGCTCACAAGGCCTATGATGAAGACTCACTCCTCCATTCTACAAGAGGACATCACCATTCATAACTTTAATCTCAAGACTGAGCCAGATTTTTGTTATCCTTTATCTTCTTCACATCCTTACTCTTTGTACCTTGACTCACTTGATCAATATACTTCACGAGCTATTTTTTCACATTCTCTCGATTCTCAAGCTACTGACTCAAATTTCGATCAGGTACAAAGAAGTCACATCACGCAGGTAAAGGAGAAGAAAGGTGAGGACATTTTAATTTTTTCCTTTCTGTTTCAAATTGTCTACAACAAAACAATGAGTTTCCATTCTTTAACGACTCACATTCTTTTAATCTCAGTGGAAAATCTAGTGAAATCAATTCTTTCAATCAACGCCCATCCTTCGGCAACAATAATTATGCTTCCATATGTCGTGATGGATGCCTAAGCACATCAAATTATCTTTTGGCTTCTCATAAAGATTCTAATTTAGATCTAGAATATGATTTGGTGAAAGAAGATGTTCATATCAAAACTCCTCTTCACCTCACTTTCCCTTATGTCATATCATTCACAAATAATCTACATGTGGTGGAGATACTCCATGTTCTCTTTCTTCTTCATCCGATGACCTATCTCCTCGATTGACACAAGGCAGTGAGGTTGTCCATGATGAAGTTGAAAACAGTCGAATCATAGAGAACTCTTCCCACCCCTCATCATTCTCCTTTTTCATGAGGACAACTCCTCAAATCATCTTGCTCATGAGATCTCACCAATTAATTTATCTTTGAATGTACCATCATAAGGGCCTCTTCGAGTAACCTGATTGTTGTTGAAGCTAAAAAATCTGGTGAAACTTATGACAGAGATGGTTGCCATCTAGAGAGTAGTTTTGAAATTAGCAACAACAGCCACCCTCAAACCATGCATGATCTGGCTCAAGCTTCAAAATTTTGTTCTACAATTCTGGAAAGTTCCAAGACCTATAAGGGAGTCGAGGCACTTCAACTTTCGTTGATGATTATGTCAAGATCTCACAACTCTAGTAAGCCCCCTAAACTAAATCAGATTTGGTTTCTCTCACACAATCTGTCTATCTTCATGGTTTCATTAGATGTGTATTCCCATGTAAAAAATATGTGGTATTCTGGGTGTCATCTCTCAAATTTTCAAAATTTCACTTATACCAAATTCACAAATATCTTGCAGTTCATTCGTCTTCATGCAAATCTCTCACATCAAACTCAAGTTGGGAACATCCATCTCTCACGAAATCATGGAATTGTGGATTTGATCATCTCAAGGACTATCTTTACTCGCAAGAATCACACTTATCAAATTTCCCCCTTAATGGTTAGTTCCTCGAGCTTATTACGAAACTTGTATTGCAAATCTATCCTCTCATCACACCAGAAATATCTCGATGTGATAATGAATGCAGAAGTTGTCACACGGTTCAAGTTATTCTCCATTCACGATGCCTCAGTTGGTGTCATGTATTCGTGGTGCTAGCATCCCATCTAAACTCTTTTGATGACTATGATGCTTGTACAATTTTTCACCAGCTGCAAGAAGGTAGTCTGTCATGTCTGACTCACTAGGAACTTGGTTTGTTTGTTCAGAGCATTCACAAGATTGTTCAGCTGGATTTTTGTTTGTTCATTCCAAACTAGGAATATAATGTTTTAATCATATCATATGACCAACTCTTTATCTTCGGTGATTTTCATTTAGCTTATGAGTTTGCCATCAACACATCTAATGATAGTTTCTTCACTCTCTGATCTTCATTGTTTAACATCACTCTCTTCAAATTCTCGTCAAGCAGGTGAGGCACTTTAGCCTTCGCTGATGGTTATGACAGGTCCTCATTATCTTGTAATGAATGCTGAGAATGATTCGATCCATTTTCCCATACAAGATTCCCATTGTGATCCCATCTCTCGAATCGATAATTCATCCTTTCAAAGCTCGTGAGGCTTTCAATATGGCCATCACGAATTCTACGATCCAATGAAACAATCTTAATTTGAAAGCTTCATTGCAGGTGGAAAATTGTAATCCTTCCTCATGCTTCCTAAGAATTTCAGTGTAGATGAGGACACATTTGCAAGAAGCGGCCAAGGTTTGTTGAAAAGTGGTATCCATAAAAAAGGTAAGCACACATTGGGTGAAAATAGTGGTTATGAAACATCTTTCTGCCCACATGAAAGACATTCCTTTTCTTGTGCAAGTTTTTCAATTTTTTGTATGTTATGTTGCACATCACTTTTTATCTGTTTTAATCATTCATATCTTTGTGGATGCAGGTCAGGAACTAAGACGGAGAAGTTGGTATTAAACCAGTGTGTCACCAAGTGTTGTAGCAGCTGCAACAACCTTCAAAATTTTGGCCTACACTTAAATTTCGGAGCCTACTGTGGATCCTATGATCGATCATTCCTTAGTCACTTATTGGTAAGTTGATGATCTCAAAATCCCCTCTTCAATCTCAAGATTTGTTCATGCTTTTATCTTTATATAGTATGTGTCATCTTTGAGCATGGGGATTATTTCTTGTCATACAAAGGGAAATTTGTTTTGCTTCAAGAAGAAATATTTGTGAGCATGGGTTGTTATCATCACATAGACATTTTTTGCACTCATTTCAAGCACTCTTGCACAAGTGTTGCCTTTATCCTCCCAAATTATATCCTTGGAGCCGCACTTGTCATAAGTTGCCACAAAGGTTTTTACATTAAGAGAAATATGTTTTTATATGTTCTGGATTGTCTATGTTGTGTCACTAAGTGTTCAAGTGTGTGATCGTAGTCAAGTTCTATAATTGTTTAAATCAGTTCCACTTATCCCACACTTAACCAAATTCTTGAGTTCCCCTAGAGACCTAGCCTAATCCATCTTTCCTAAACTCTGCACTTTGCATATGCATCCCTCAAGATTTGTCCCTTGCCTAGTGGAACTGTGAAATGCGTGGAAAGCCCAGCCTCCCTTGGCATCCAAAACTACGGAATAGTTTGCTCCAGTGTCCTTCCCTTAGTTGGAATCTGTTGTCTCTAGAAAATATGTAGTTTCTTCCCTCAAGAATCTCAGTTTTCGAGTCCATCTTGCATCTTGAAACTTCCTAGTCCAGCTTTCCTTTTCTGGCAGAAGTCACTAACTGCTTAAACTGTGTAATTTTGTCTCTCAGTGGCCACTGATAAGGATGAAATGAAAGAGGACTCTCAAGGATACGTGGAGAAATATAAGGAGACGAAGGAACCCAGCGTATGATACAATATTGGGACCGCATGAAAACTCCACCATATGCATAAACCTTTGGAGGGTAGGTATGGAAAACAAAGCTCATATTTTGAAATACACCTCTTAGTGTAGCATGAAGGACCGATTATCATTGTCATATCATTATGTCTTCAATGACATGCACAGTTGTGAGCACTGAAATTCATTCCACGTGTTTCCTCTGAGTGTCTTGCGCCCTTTCACCTATTGGATCAACTATCATCTTTTGGCATGTTTGGTTGTTATGTCATATTTGTGAACCTTTCTGGTGATCTAAAAGGTTGGTATTTGTGTATAAATTTTTTCCTAGCCATATAAACACATGTCACACTCATACACAAAGTTTCAAGCATTGTCGCACAAGTGTCGTCACAGTCATCTTAAGGCCTATCCCAAGTGTCACACTTGTCTCCTTTTGTTCTATACAGTCTCACAAAGGGTAATGATTTGTATTGTTGTTCCAATGGTCTATGTTGTCATGTCTTTGAAGTATGTTAAGTGTGTTATCACAATCTCAAGTTCCTCAAAAGTTCACCTTTCTCCCACACACAGCCATTATTCCAAAAATCCTCTAGACCGGGAAACTCACTTTCATGGGAACCGAACTGAGCTGCACATTGCGCAGTCTCATCCCTCAATGATGCAACCTCACTTCCTAGAACTACAAAGTGCACAATCACTTTCCCCAGGGGAGTTGCAGTGTGTAATTCCATAGCTAAGCAAGCTACCTTCATCCATAAAATTGTGCAATAGCTTCTCCTAGCCTGACCTGAACTATGCATTTTGCAAGATCAGTCATCAAGATTCTTCCATTTCCTTTTGGAACCCTACAACGCATAAATAACTTGGTTTCCTTGCCTCCTAAAACTGCACAGAAGTGTTCCCCAGTGTCCTCCTTCAGTCGGGACTCAATGATCTCAAAAGTTGCGCAGATCTATCCTCCAGGCCCCTCTACTACCCAATTCTTCCTTGCCTTTGAAAAATGTGGATACCTACCTCCCAGGTTCCCATCTTACAGCAACCACTAATGGTCTCAACTGCACAATCTTGTCTCCTGGTGGCCTCTGTGAAATTTTTACGGGAAGTGAAGACTGGGCTGAGGAGTTTCTCAACCAAGCCTGAGCTACTATTTGCGTAATCTCAGTGACGACACTCCCTCCTTGTCACATGGAATTGTGCAATGTGTAATTACTGGGCCCTATTTCCTAGCCTATCACCTATCTTGGGCTCAGTCCATGGATAACAATGCATCATCTTAGACTATGAAGTTTTTGGATTTGATGTCATCCTGTCATGAGTGAATTGCAGGAATGGGTAAACTATTAGATCATGGTGAGATGATGAAGAAGGAGGAGGAGAGAACATGTTATAAGACTCATTTATCACTAGATAGTCAAAGAATCTTATAGAGCACAAGCAAAGGGAACACATGTTGTTGGTGTCTGAGTGTGAAAAAACTATTCCACCCTTTTCCACATTAATTTATCAATTCGGCTGTGTACATTTTTCAAGGTAACACACAAGGTATATGAAGGGGAAATATTACTATCTAACATGAACCAAGGATTCATGGGTAAAGAATCAAAGCATCGTTGTAATAGTAATTAGAAATAAATTGCAAAATTGAAAAAGGCATCCACAACAATTAAATAAAGAGCTATAACAGCAATAAGAAATTATCACACAATAGAAGAAACAACACACATAAAGAAAATACACAACACCTAATCAGAAGAGAGGGCCCATCTCTCTGATCAGGGTTGCATTAACTCACAGCTAAGAAGAGAACAACAAACTTGTTCGCATTCAATTAATATATGAAGAATTGTTACAATGTTTGTCTCTTTCTGGCTAACCCCGTTGCACAAGAACGAAACCCCTTTTATACAAATACATAGGAAAGACATATTCCTCAAAATCTAGCAATGAATGCCCAAAAATATACAACTATTAGAACAACAACTTATAGCTGAGAGAGAGAGAACAATAAATATCTGAAATAAGCCTGTGAGCAGTTGGGAGTTGGTTATGATGTTGCAGCATTGCCGAACAACTGTTGTAAACGTGGGACTGTTGTTGCGAGCTGTAAATGTGATACTTGTTCATCGAAATTTGCGGAAATAGTAAAGTTTAGTAGTTCACATATGCAAAATCTCGTGACCTTACTTCATTAATTAAATATTCCAAGAGACATTAGAAGGGAGGTTTACCTTGTAGGTTTATCACAATTAATGCATATCATTGGTGCAAAAAGGATGAAAGGATAGGTGAAAATGTAAGTAAAAGGTAGGCATATTTGGTGCCCAACATCTCCCCCCAACTACTTTTCTGCATGCCCTCATGTAGCTCACCGCTTTTATAGGTCTGGGTTAGAATGATTGTAGTTAGCGTGGAGCTGGGCGAGATCATACTCATCTACCATGTCTATTCCTGGGGGCTTGTATCCTTATGTGAGAAGAACATCCTTCCACCAATCATTTTGTACATTGTATGGTGGGGTGTAGTGCTCTGCTGGAAACCAAATGATGGGGAACCTGAACCGGAGTCCCATCCACAAGACCCCACATGTTTCGATGCATACCACATGTCTCAACAGTTGACTTAGTGCTCCTGCAAAATTTGGTCCCCCAAAAGGTTCCTTGTTCCGGACAGCTATAGGTGACATCATCCACATCTTCTGATAACTATCAAGTGCCTCATCTTGAAACGTGGCTATTTGTTTGACACAAAGGTCAATACACCACTTCTGTGTCCTCAACATCTGTTCTTTATTTCCCTCAATCTCTAAAAAGGTGGTGTGATTATTATACATAGTCACAGACTATTTGTGCTCTCCTCTTATCATAAGAGACTTCATGTTTTCATTCAATTCAAATGTATTAAAATCCTTCATCCATTTTATTTGGTTGATATTATAGGAGGTAAGAGCCCTTAAATGAATGTCCCCCACATATGGGACTAGGTTAAACTCTTTGTCCATGCCCAAGAAGTATCCATGCAAATAAAGCTCACTCATCAGATGCTGGGTTATCATGTCATGGGTTCTCAGTATACGAAGGAACTGTACGGAATCCTCAATATCATGACTAACCTCCTTCTAAATACTCTCCAAAGAAAAGAAAAGAAAATCCTCATGAAGAAACAAGGCATAGCTAGAAGTAGGAGGGAGACATGCCATTACCTGTTGTGCCAAGCTGAACATATGTTCTTTGTCTGTCTTCAATTCCAACAATTGTCCTTCCAACCTTTCTACTTTGAGTTGTTTCTTTGCATACCTTAGTTGTAATATGTCGACCCATTCTATACTCAAAGATAGCCTGGGACGATTGTTCTTAGACCCTTTTCACCTCATTCTGGTAATGGGCCAAGGTAGATTTTGAAGTTTGAATCTCGACTGTTAAAGAAAATTCACGACCGTCGAACAAGTGTTCGATAGAATCCATTTGGTTGGCAGCAGAGGTTGTAGGCACATCATCTATCTGTGTTTCTTCTTCGACCACTATAACCTTAGGCTTCTTAGCCCACTGTTTATATTTTCTTACCTGCTACTTAAGTCGATGCACCTGCCTTCTTAGCCTTTGAACATTTTTTTTCAACTGAATCATGTCTATGAACTGTAGCTAATATCTCTTTTTAAGGGGCAACCTCCTCTACTTTCACATTTCTATCCATTCCTGCTTAACAATTAATTCATCTATCTCTGTAGTTGATCTAGTGGGTACTGGATTACTTGGAGGAGTATCTATCGGTCCATCTACTAGACTTTCCTTACTTGGTTCCCCTTTCTTGGAAGCATTCGCTTCTTCCTCCCTTCTGGACTCTGAGACATCTGTTGCTTGAACAACACCTTCTTCATCCATTTTCTATTCCTGTACTCTTGCAAGGTTTTCCTCCTCAATCTGTTCTTTAGAATGGCCTTGCTAAGAATCAGCAGCCAACAAACTAACAGCGGCTGAACCCTTTATTGAACCATAAAACTTCAAAATGGGAGGGACAACAACCTCCTTTTCTGAGTGTTGGGGAGAACAAGACACTCTCGCTCCTCTTGGTATGGTGGGACAAAAACGAGAATAGAAGATGTTATCTTCCTAGTCTATATCGACCCTGTCTATTACCTCAAGTTCCTTCCTTTCATCCACCACATTGTTTCTCTGGCTTGAGGCTCCTTCCTATGTTAGTAATTTTCTCGTGGTTGACACTGGTTCTTGTGGGGCAGTGTCAACCTCAGGGATCATTCTTTCCATATTCTCTAGGACCAGATGGGTTGGTGGTGGTTCTTGTGTGCCACCATCAACCATATCTGATGCTTCCTAAACGGGTGATGTTGGTATTTTTTCCCTTTGCACTACATTAATGAAAGTGGATTCTTGTATCACCATATCAATCCCATCCATCGTGTCCATGATTTCTTCCTCCATTGGTTCCACAGTCAAGGATCGTCTTGTGTAACAGCCTCGGCTGTAGCACTAATTGTCTCATCCATTTCAAGCTTTTCTTTCTTCAGTTCTTCCTCTTCCATTGGTTCCACAGTCGAGGCTAGTTCTTGTTTAATAGCCTCAGTTGTAGCACTGACTATTTCTTTTTCTTCAAGCTCCTTTTCTTGCTCCGGTTTTTCCTCTTCCATTTCCATCTCTTCAGGCTCTTCTTGGTCTATATATTCTTCCTCTGCTGGTTCCTCCTTGTTACCGGGAATAGTGTCCACTTGGAGCTGCTATTCCCACTAAGACTAGTAGCTATCTTAGAAACAAACAAGTAAAGACTACTTTCGTTTTCCTTTATGAAAATAGATAAGAGTGGAACGAAGGACACCAACCTTAGTCTTGCGCTTGGTTCCTTAGTTGATTCCTCTCCTTCCTGATAGGTCTTTGCCGCTTCTTCTTCATCTGCCCAGCTTCAAAGAGTACCTGTGGAATCAAAGAAGCATAATACTATCGAAGAACAGAGATCTATATTCATAAATAACACAGGACCATATATGTGTTAACCATACAAATGCATATACAATCAAACATACAAGAATATGGAGGAAAACTTGAATAGCTTTATTAATATCAAGAATAGCAAGAGGATTACAACTAATAGTTATGACCCAGCATCATCCTCCAGCAAGAAAGCCCTTCTTCACCTCAAGTAAAGCTTAGATCACCCAACACTATGAAGTTTCACCAGAAAACCAACAACACTTCTCTACAAGATACAAGATTCCAGCCTCTCACCCCAGATCTCTGGGATGAGAGATACATATATAGATTTTTGCAAAGGTGTGAGTCAGCTCTGGGTTTTTGATTAGTGTCCTCTCTCTGATAGTTCTTGGTTCCAATTGGAGATTTCATTGATCTCTTATTCATCCTTGAGCAAATTCTGAGAGGCAAGTGTCATATGAGAAGTTTCTAGAAGATTCCTTGATCATCCACTTAGCAAACTGTCTCTGCCACTTGTCTATTCTCGTCCATTGCACCCTGTAGAAGGACTTTTTAGTATTCATTGCACCTACCGTGTGTATTCGGTGAGATGCATCGCACCCTCTGCACTGGGCATTCAGTATGGTCCAGTTTTGACTAGTTCTGAGCAATTTTCTATGGATAACTTCTGGGAGATGATGTAATCAGCTAACCTTGTTCCTTTAGGTAGTGAAGCAACAATTTTAGGGACTTAGGAGCCCTCAGTTTATGGACATTTATGATTGGGGTTGTAGTGCCCAAAAATGTCTATAACA
>APFE030073386.1:68582-84755 GCA_000404065.3 Pinus taeda | reverse complement strand
CATTGCTGACCAGTACCTCTTTATTTTTGTCAAGCTTGAGGAGGATAACATATGCTTGTTCTATAATTTTCCCTTCGGGCAAACCTGTCGCTATGTTTTAACAAGCCTAGCGACAGTGAACCTCGTTCTTGTCCATTTGGACAAGTTTGTCGCTATTAGGCTTTAACGAGTTTAATGACAAAGATAACTCGGTCCTTTTCAATTTTAGAGAGTCTGAAAGGGATGGAAAGGAAACTCCAATGATTCTTTTTCATCATATAATCCCTTAAGTCTGAAAAAGCGTAAGATAATACGAAACGGATGAATTTTCGATAGTTTTAATGAGCCAAACAAGACAAGCGCTCGATCGTTTTGTGTAATAATCCCTCAAGTCCAAAAAGATTAAAATCTAGAGGAGGGATAGCACTTCCGATGAATTTAATGAGCCGGAGAGGCTAATCGCTCGGTAATATTTTCATATTTTACGAGTCAGTTGAAAAGAGCTTAAAGGAGACTCGTTTTCCGAGGAATGAGTGATGATTTCGGGTAGCGGCTGATTCTAGGTAAGGTTTGGAATTTTCCAATCACGGTAGTGTCACAAGGATGGCTAATAGAATCACTCTTCGCAGATGTTCCTTGAAAGGGGTAAACAATCAAATGGAGGCGAATGATTGGCTAAAACAGAGTGGAGGTGATGATGAGAACACGACCAAGGCTCAAAATCTGATGATAATGCATTCACAATGGTTATTTACCGGGGATTGGTTCATTTTTTGATGAGCTTAAACTCTGGGGGAAACATTTGCTCATTGCTTATGTTTATTTTTTAATGAGCTTGAATTCCGCGTTAAGACTGCTCGTAGCAGGTTTATTTTTTAACGAGCTTGAACCCTGTGGTAACACTGCTTTTGATAAGTTTGCATGCCTCCAGCATAATAACGCAAATCGAGGTGCATGCCCCCCAAGCTTCATTTCATTCAACTCGGTGGTTGGAATGAAGGTTTACCTTCGAGATCATTGAAAGACTCAATTTGGAAAGGGAGTTGTTTCATTTTTTAATGAGGTTGACACAGTAAAAGAACTATCCTCATGGCAACCTTTAATCACAACTCATAAGGGGTTATGAAGGAAAGATCTGGTTCCAATGCCCCTAGTACATAATGTACAACATCACTGAATTGATCATCAGATGATGTAGCTATGGTAGGGCTTGGAGGCAATGCCTCGCGATGATCCACAATATCAAAATGTTCTGAGTTCTTCTTCATTTTTGTTGATGTAAAAGATCTCATGGGACAGGTTTCCACTGTGGCCACTTCTGCCAGCTTACTTGGAGGCGGAAGGGCAAAAGTCCCCATTAAGGAAGGGTCTTTTAGGAGGCCTACTCCGATATTTTGAAGCGACTGAGAGCTTTCGTGGATCATCAGAATGCTTCCCGTAACTTGTGAACTGTTGGGGAGAAATGTTTGTTGGTTGACGATTGTGATTCCTCCTTGGAAGGGAAATGCAATCTTTTTGAAGTACGTCGACACAACGGTAGCCATAACATATATCCAGGGCCTTCCCAGTAGGATGTTGTAATCGAGGTTTCCATCGATAACTTCAACATCAATTTCTACTGTTTTTCCCCCCAGTTCGACTTGCAAGTTACTTAAAATCCCATATGGAGTGTATGTTCGCCCATCAAATGTTTTTAATGTCATTGACGATCGCGACAAGGGTGGTGAGCCTAAATTTTTCCAGCAACTCATTGACATAATACATGTAGATGCCCCCTCATCAATAATTGTTCGATGAACAGTTTTGTTGAGGGCTTTCACTTGAATAAGAAAAGCTAGTTGAGCTGGTACCTGAGGGTCATATCCTTTGTGATCAAAGGCCACAATATTGGAATCCGCTGGGTCAATCCCACCTATCGCTGATAATAAAACCTTCTTTTGGGAGGGGCAATTTTGCAGTACCTCAAGTGTCGACATAGCGGACGGCGATTGGGCTAGATCCTCCACTATATTATAATGTTGTGCTACTCTCGCACGAGGATTAAATGTCGATTTGTGTACTACTCCCTTTGGCGGCTTTATCGTTAGCTCAAGAATGATGGGTGGCACAACTTCGGTCGAAGTTGTTGTCGAACTACTAGGTTGATCTGTAGCCTTGTTGTTCAACATCTGTGGATTTCCATAATCTTTATTCCTTGTCGATATTAAAGCATCATTTTGTTGTTTTGAAATGGACAACATAAGCACTCAGGATGGGGAAGCATTGTTGATAGAAACCAGATTTGTTCCTCGGTTTGGAAACGGATCAATCAATACCGCTGAGGTTTTTGAATTCTTGAAGAATTTTCTAAGCTCAGCTTTATATAGACAATCTCTTGTCCGATGATCCTCATCGCATATCTGACACCCTGAAGGAGGTTTCCTTTGCCCATAAGGGTTTGCAGAAGAATTTTTAGGAGGTGACTCCTCTTGTTTCTTCTTTTTTCCTTTCTTTTTCTTCTTGCCTCTTGGTTGCTTTGGTTCTTTGCCTTTGTCAGTCGACACAGCATTAACCTCCGAGGCAAGAAGTTTGTCATTTGCATTTTGACTAGAAACCGTACGGGCTTTCTTTGACATAGCCTTTATGGTTTTCGTGCTAGTCGTACCTATCACGCCATTGTCGGCATGAGAGTCTTTGTTTGATTTAGGAGGGGGAGGAAAGGAAAAATCTGATCTAGGAGCATCAGGGATTTTATCGTAGAGCATGCCAGACTGAGTATAGATCAAGTCTAAATATTGTGCACGAGCAATAACTTGCTCTTCAGTGACGAATCCTCCCTTTGCCACATCTTTTGTAATAGCAGGTAATAGAGACTTAATAAACCATTCAACCAATAGTTGATCAGGAACATACGTTTTTACCATTCTATGACGACGTCGCCATTCATGAATATGATCAGATATGTGAGTGGTCGTCGTTTGTTTGAAATTAGTAAGTAGTTCAGTTCATGTTTTGTACCTTATAGGTAACTGAAAATGGGTTAAAAAGGTTGTGGCTAGGGTACTGAAGTTATCAAACGAAGCTCTCGGCAATTCAATATACCACTTTGCTGCCGGACCAGTTAACGTTCGCTGAAAAAGGCGAAGCCTGATCGAATCATCGTTGAGAGTGTTTGATGAACACCACAGATGAAAGGTCATCACATGATTCGACGAGACTTCACCTGGATTTCCATTAAATTTAAGAATATCTGATGGAAGTTTATGCATAATTTCCAGCCACCAAGGGGCGTAAGCAATTGGATCATTCGTCAACCGGTTTAGATCTAGTAATTCTAGAGTTGCTACAAAGGGCAACTGTTGATTCAGGTTAGGCGAAGCATACCCAGGATAAGATGGAATCACCTGAGCAGTGGGTCTTTGCATACTAACATAATGCATTTGATGTTGTTAACTCTGATAAGGTTGATGGGCATAACCATTATAGTATGGTTGTTGATAACTGCTTTGGAAATGCAGTTACCTATTACTTACAAAGACTTGTTGCTCAGGTCCCTGATATGATTGCTGGAATTGCAGTTGTTGATTTTGAACCAGCCATGGTTGTTGGACCATTTGCTGTTGTCCAATACTGGATGATTGACCAAGATGAGGAGTCATAGTACCTGTTTGAGCCTGAGTCACTCCAGATAAGAAGGCACTAACCTGAGATTATGATTGAATCGCTGAGACAAGAGGCTGTTCTATTGTAACCTAAGAAACTTGGGGTTGACATACAACAGGTAGCGCTTGTACTTGCGATGCAGTCACCATAGCAGGTATAGTGGGAATATTTGACACAGGGTGGACTGGTTGCATTGAATATACAACCCTTGGTTGTTGAGGCAGTATTGGCACCCAACCGCTGGATGTAATTCTAGTTTGACCTGAACTTTGTTGTAAACTCCCATATGGTTGTTCTCCAGGAGGGAACAATGAAAAGGCATACTGCCCCCCATATAGTGGAAATCCAGTACTTAAAGGGTAGATTGGCCTTTGAAGACACATTGGATCAATTTGTTGATTTTCAACATTAGAAATACCAGATGAGAACCTGGATGAAGAAATAGGAACTAACCATGTCGTCAAAACAGTCCCTGATTGGACTCCAGTTTGTTGTTGATAACTTGTCGGGACAGATGGTACACCAGCGAACATTGTTGGAGTAGCAGCAGGAGGTTCTACTGCTGCTGCATCATATGACACAGTCCTGGATGTCGACGGTTGTTTAGACATATTTAGTCTATCCAAAAGATTTCCTAGTGATTCTACAGGAACTTGCGATGAAGGGAGACTAATTTCTAAGACCAACGAGGGAAAAGTGACGTTATTCTAACTAAAATAAATTTTAGACGCTTTGACACAACTTGTTTTTTCAATTTTAAAGAGTCGAGAAAAAACAAAAGATGACTCTAGTCGCCTTCGATTTTTATTGAGCCTGAAGTGACAAGTGCTCAGAGGACCTTTTCCTTTAAGGAGTCTGAAAAGGAGCAAAATGGACTTCTCTGGAGATCTAGGCAGAGAGGATTACCAGACCAATCGCAAAACTATAGAATACTTTTTACAGTACGGTAGTCAATCTTCCCGAATGTTGTGTTCAGTGCATTGCGATCGATAGGGCGGCAGGCACGGCTTCTTAAGGATAAAGGATGTAGCCTATTGTGGTCTCCCAAAATATACTCGACGGTAAGTGGGAGCACAAGTCTGTACTGGCACTTGTTGTCTTAGAGTGGAGGAATCACCCAACCAACAATGAAAACAACAGTTACCAGGTTTTATGACGCCGGAATACATCTCTAGCCTAGACCTCTAGATGTTGTGCGTTAGGTTCCAAAGCGTTGTTAGATTCATTGAATTTATTTTAAGTTGATCTTGCTTAACAATTTTCTTTTCAGGTTCACCACGTGATGTGTATATAATTCCTAAAATGCAGTCTAAGATGATAAACAAACGTTTAATCTTCTTTCAGCAATGAAATTCCTAGCTACTAAGGGAAGAAAGTCAAGAATCTTTTCTTCACAGAGCACAGAGCACAAGCTAAATGCACAGTCCTAAATCAAACCAAGCAATCAAAATGCAAATGCACATTCATGTATTTGTTTTCAACCTTCTTAATGTATGAATGATGTTAAGAAAGCTATGTGCAAATCTGAATCTTTTAAAGTGACAATACTCAACAAAATTCTTTTTCAAAATGAAGTGAAAGCAAGAGAGACACTTTGTGATTTTGAAATGAAAATTGCTTTTCAACACTTTAAAACTACTAATTCAAATCCTATGTAATAGTAACTGTATAATCGACTTATCAAGAACAATGGGATTGTTTTCCAAAACAGAAAATGACAGCTACGACACTTTCAGATCTAGAGACGATAGTTCGACTACACTACTTTTTTGCAAAAGAGAATTGAAAATGACGCACAATACATAAAAAAAAATAAAAAATAAAATAAAATAAAAATTAAAATAAAATAAAATATAAAAAAAAAAAAAAAAAAAAAAAAAAAAAAAAACTTACAATTCTTTGCACTAAGGAGGCGGAATAACGCAAGAGAAGGGGGTTTTTGCAGAAGTACACTGACTACAGACAACAAAACTTCTGAATAGGACTGAAAACAATGTGAAAAAACCACAGTCTGAGGTAAAGTTAACCCTCCCTGACCATCGCACCTGTTACACAGTGAAACCAGTATGCAGCGCACTTACTGCACTCGGGAAGTGCGATGCATACAGACTGCCTTGAAGGCAGGGTGCGATGGTACCATTGCGAGACTTCAAATAGGTTTTCATTCACAGTTTGCAATTCAGTTCAGGTGTTTATGCCAAGTAAGTAATGCTCAGTGTATGTAAAACACAGGGGTGATCTAAGAGGTTACTAGAGCCACCACTTAGGGAAATTAGATTGCTTGTAGATCTATTGTTTAATTCATAAACAACACCCGAAGATAGGCTGAAGCAGCATTGATCTACTTTGCATTTGTATAACAAATGCAGTTCAAAGGCTAGCTGGCTTGACTTCAGGCTCCGTCTGTAAGTTTATAAAAGAAACAAGGATAGATAAGCTAACAAGTAATCTAGTCGCTCCCTAGCGGAGTCGCCATTTTGTTACCGGGAATAGTGTCCACTCAGATGCTGCTACTCCCACTAAGATGGGTGGCTATCTTCGAAACAAACAAGTAAAGTCTACTATTGTTTTCTTTTATGGAAATAGACAAGAGGAGAACCAAGAAGACCAACCTGAGTCTTACGCTTGATTTCCTCTCCTTCTTGATAGAGCTTCGCTGCTTCTTCTTCGTCTGCCCAGCTTCAAAGAGAACCTGTGGAATCACAGTAACATACTACTATCGAAGAAAAAAAGATCTATATCCCTAAATAACACAGGATCATATGTATGTTAACCATATAAATGCATATATAAACAAGTACACAAGAATATGGAAGAAAACAAGAATAGCTTTATTAAGATGAAAAGTAGCAAGAGGATTACAACCATATGTTCTGACCCAGCATCATCCTCCAGCTAGGAAGCCCCTTCTTCACCTCAAGCAAAGCTTAGATCACCCAACACTATGAATGTACACCAGAAAACCAACAACACTCCTCTATAAGATACAAAATTCCAGCCTCTGGATCTCTGTGATGAGGGATCCATGTATAGATGATTACAGAGAGGTGAGTCATCTTCTGGGATCTTGATTAGTGTCCTTCTCTGATAGTTTCTGCTTCCACTTGGAGAATTATGATCTCTTACTCAGCCCTAGTCAAAAATAGAGAGGCAAGTGTCAGAGGGGAAGCTTCTGGAAGATTCCATGATCTTCCACCTCGCATTTTTGTCCCTGCCATTTGTCAATTCCCGACCATCGCACCCTACAGAGGAGCAATTTAGTATGCATCACACCTTGTACACTGGGAAGGTGATATGCATCGCACCCTCTGCATTAAGCTTTCAGTATGGTCCAGTTTTGACCATTTATGAGCAGTTTCAGGAGAATTCTGGGAGATGATGTAATCAGTTGACCTTGTTCCTTTAGGGAGTGAAGCAACACTTTTAGGGACTTAGGAGCCCTCAGTTTATGGACATTTATGATTGGGGTTGAAGTGCCCAAAAATGTCTATAACACATCTCAAAGGGGCTAAATATTTCAGCAATATTTACTTGAAGTCTAGTTATCACTGGGTACCAATCAAACCCTTTGATGTGTGGAAGACTTTCTTCAAATATAAGGAGGGCCTTTTCAAATGGATGGTCATGCCTTTCGGGTTGAAAAATTCCCTTGAAACCTTCATGAGGATGATGGATGACATCTTCAGACCCTTCACCAACTCATTTTTGGTAGTGTATTTTGAGGACATCCTAATATCTAGCTAGAGTTGGGAAGAGTACCTCCACCATATTTGATAGGTCCTCCAAACCCTACGACAACACAAATTGTCTACCAATTTGGAGAAATGCACTTTTTGTATGACCCAAGATAAATATATGGGGTACATTATTGATGATTAGGGTGTGCATGTGGACCCAACCAAGATATAAGTTATTCAAGATTGGCCAGCCCTAACAGAGCTCCACAACTTTCTAGGTCTTGCTAATTTCTACTATCATGTTGGGGTTCTCTCATATCACTTGGCCTTTGAGTCAAGTCACCAAGGGTGGAGAAAAATCAAATTTATTTTGGTATGAATACCAACATAAGGCATTTTCTGAGTTGAAGCATCACCTCTGCTGTACACCAATGCTCACATTACCAGACTTGTAGTAATCATTTAAGATTGAGATAGATGCCTCTCACTATGCTATTGGTGCAGTTCTTACTCAACAGGGGCATCCAATGGCATATCACAGTGAGACAATTTCAAACACAGTCCAGAAGTATCCCACCTATGATAAATATATGTATTCCATTGCGTAGGCCTTCCGACAATGGAAGCATTACATTATGGGGAAGGAAATGGTCACCAACACAGACCACTGACCCCTGTAGTCCATACAAACACAAGGAAATTTGCAGATTGATCACCATCAGAAATGGTCCACATACCTGCAACAATTCCATTTGAACATTAAGTACAAGACGAGAAGCACCAATAATGTTACATAGTGCCTCAGCCAACTACTGGTAATGGTGTTGACCACTCTACTCAACTCTTGTGGACATGAGACTTTGGAATGGGCACATCTTAACAAGAGTTATCCATAGTTTGACACCACATATTAGATGATCCTAGAAGATAAGAAAGTTCTAGATTTTCACCTCAAGTATGCGCTATTATGCCACCTAGGACACCTCTATGTTCCTTCAGGCGAGTGTGCCAAGATGATTTGGGAGGCGCAATACAGAGTAGTCACTTGAAATTTTGGGATAGAAAAGATAGAGGCAGTGTTGCATAATCATTTTTATTGGCCAAACCTTCGACAAGACATTGGGAAGTACATAAGATCTTGCACTCCCTGTACCATTGTCAAACCTATAATCAAGAAGCAAGGCCTGTATACCCCTCTACATACTCCTATCTAGCCTTTGGAACCCATCTCCATGGATTACATGTTGGGTCTTCCTTCTACCAAGCATGGTAATGGCTGTGTTTTCATGGTTGTCGAAAAATTCTCCAAGATGGCCATTCTGGCAGCCTACAAGAAGAGTATTACAACAGAATCCATTGCCAAAATCTTCTTTAAACGAGTGAGGGTACACTTTAGGATCCCACAATACATTATCTTGGCTCGAGACAATAGGTTCATAAGTGAATTTTGATCAAGCCTCTAGTCGTTGTTAGATACCAAGCTCACTGAGTCCATGACCTTCCACCCCCAAACTAAATGATGGGAATGATGTGCCCAAATGGATTTGTAACAAGGCCAAGGAATGGTGGAATGTTGAACGTGAAAGAATTGTCCCCTACATCCTTAGTGAAGGTGTAATGCCCATAACAAAGTGAGTGAAGCTTGCGGTAGAACCCATCGAGGTGCTCCTTTTGCAAATGTAACCAAACTTGGTTGCCCATCAGAAACTTGTGTGGCACCCGATGGTTGTCATGACATTGTTTGTACCTATAATTTTCTCTATCTAATACATCATGAACCTGATGGTGGATGTGTTGAATGTGCTCAATGAATTTGTTAGCTCTGTCGGCTTTGGACATAGTGGTTGGAATCCCAGTCCCACCTGAAAAGGGGTTATGGCCAATCGAGTTGTGGACAGCTCTGTTGTAGTTGTGATGGACATAGGTGAGGCTTTCGTCCCATATTTGTGTATTCAGATTAGTACCATTAGGACTCATCAAACCCTAATTCAATTTCTACATGCCTTAGACAAGTCACCACTTTGAATGCCTCCTTCCCTGAGAGTTTCTTGGCCTGAAGCCCTCCAAAATTTCCTCCTTGAGGGACCAGCGCAACCTTAGTTAGGGGTAAGTGTGCTTCAATGTAGGTAGGCCCATGTAAGGGTGTATTTTAGTGCACTTAGGCCCACTTTGACCTGCGTTGGGCGAGATTGAATGAAATTCACATAGGGTTCTAGGAATATTCGTATCTTCTAGTGCCATCTAGAAGATTCCCACACTTATCATCTCCTATGAGCTCGAAATTGGATAGGGAATGATTTAAGTAACCTCCTATCCTCTCATCCCTTCCTCTATGGAAACTAACTCTAAGTTTGGAAGTCCATTCAATACCCTCATTTATGACCAAACCTCCTCCATTTTCCTATAAATCGAGCACATATCTAAGTGATCAGGGGCTGGACTTTGAGAATTTGTAAGGAGATATTGTTGGTGTGAGGATTGAGATTATAAGCAAGTATTGTTATGCTGCCAGAGTGTTGTGCTATTGACATGATGTTTGTTGGAACCCAAGGTTGAAGAGTGACAATGGATCAGACTTCATGGCTATAATCCTTCCTTCTACATAATAAATTTGTTTACACGTTTTTCCATATGCTTATATTGATATATGATGTTTATATGTGTGAATGTATTTGATTCCATTTACTTATAGTTGATAGATCTCTTGCTTTTATTGGTTCTATGTCTTCTATTTATGCTTGCAGGTACTTTTTGAGTGAGTTAAGTTCAAGAAGGAGCGATTGGAGCCATACGAAGGAGAAAAAAGGAAAGTGAAAGAACAAGTAGGTCTTTTGATTCCCTTGTCTTATTTATACTCTATAGAAAAAGGATAAGTGCTTTAAATCTGTTGTTCTAGGTATAACTACCTACCTAGGGAATTAGTATTTACCTGTAGATGCAAAATTCCTCATAACAAATTGGCGACTCCACTGGAGAACAATCATCGTTCCAGGTAGTTTAACTTCATCCTAGTACCCTAAATAGACCTTACTTTCTTCCATTGATCTTGTTTCAACCTTTTTGAAGTGTTTTTTTGGTGAAAATTGCGCTTGTAAGCCCCTAGGATGGCCTCTCTGGCACCAACGTAGGTTTGACCTAGAGATAAAGTGCTACAGATCACCCTTGGCTTGAGGACAGTGATCTGAAGCACACTGTCTCCCCTTCAAGGCTGCGTTGATCCTCCTTAGGACAAAAATCCCTCCTTTGAGTTGTTTTTTTGCCAAATTTCCTTCTGTTTTTGCTTGCTAAAAGGTCAATGATGCTTGTGTCTCTAAAATCAATTTGTGTTTCCTTTGTTAGCCCTACTTTGTCCTTGATTTTTTAGTGTTTCTTAAATGATTTCTTTATCACTATCAATTCATTGTCAAAGTTAGTTTATAGTTGATTAATCCTTTTTCAAAAGAAAGTGTCATAAAAGTCTTCATTTCTTTCGAAACAAAACTGTCATAAAGTCTTCGTTCTTGCAAAAATATTGATTGATTGCATGTGCATTAGTTTCCTTTTGTTCATCAAAACATTAAGAGAATTGAAAAGAAAAACTTGCATTGTGCATTAAAATAGTTTGTGTGTGCTCATAGGAATAGTTTAGGGAAATTTCATTAGATGTGTTCCTTGTTCTTTGATTACAAGAATTTGATTACTTTATCCCTACTAGCTAAGGTTTTCATTGTTAAAATTGAATGAAAATAATGCTTATCATATTAGTTGCATTCTAGGAATTGAAAAGACATCACGTGGTGAACCTTGAAAGGTAAATCATTAATCAAGATCAACTTAAAATTAACATTAATTAACCTAATGGAGCATTGTCACCTAACACAAAACATTTAGAGGTTCCAGGCTAGAGACATGTTCTGGCATCGTAAAACATAGCAGTTGTCGCTAGCTTGTCTGCGATACATTCTGAGTGTGATACCTCATTCCATGTACGTGAGTATATCATAGCTCATCCATGTACCTTCAGGTATATAGGGTGGTGGGTTGGTGTTACAGTACATAAAGTATATGGGAATGCTCTCACTATGTGGTTTCACATTAGATAGTGCTAATACGGACTAGGCCTCCATGTAATTTCAGGTATAAATGGGAGGAAAACACTAGGTTTCTATCCATCCTTAGGTAACCGAGTCGGCTACCTTGTACACTATGATACATCGAACACAACATTCATGGAGATTGCTTGCCCATACTTCTTGATTCATTGGGAGGTATTCTGCAGTTCATAGTTACTTGGTAATCCTTTTTCCTAGATCATCCCTTTTTTGTTTTGTTTTTTTATTTTGATTAAAATAGAATTAATTGACCGCAAATAACATCCTCCATGTCACTCCTTAGTTGATATTAGGTTGAAACATATGGAAACAACTCCGGAGTCCATCGATCAAGGAATTCCTTTTGATGGGAATCCTAGTCCTTTTCCTCATTTCGAAAATATTGGTGCTCCTTATATGGCTACATTGTCCCCTCTGGGACTTACCATAGGATTTCCAGTTTAGTTTTTTCAACTTCCTTGGCCCCGCAAGTGAATATTCCTACAACTAAACAAAATCAACCTCCAGTTGATCTAAAGTTGAACCTTTGCCTTCTTCCTCGGTTGTTTCTTCCTCCCCTTCTTCCTCTTCGTCTGGTGAAAGTATTGACACTAGTAACTAGGTGGCTAAGAAGAAGAAGAAAGGGAGGAAGAAGAAGAAGAAGAAGCAAATTCCACAAGGGAGCAACCAAGAAACCATTACTTCGAATGCAACTTCTAATGAGAAACTGTCAAATTAGCCTCACAAAGTTTGATATCCATGCAAACTTTGTGCGGGAGACCATCTTCTTCGAAATTGTTCTGGTATTCCTTAGATATTAGAAGAATGGTCTTCTCGTTCACATCATCTTGTGTCATCAACTTTCAAAGATCATGTTGGTGGCACACCATCAACTAGTGGTAGTAAAGTTCATGGAAAGAAGGGTAAATTTAAGTTTCCCTTTAGGTTATGTGAAGGGAATCATCCCATTCACCTTTGTCCTTATCTGGATGAAGCCAAAAAAGTGTTGGATAACCATCTTGCTTCTCCGCAGCAACTTCCATCTGGTTACAGGAGACTCTCCCTTAATCCTTTACTAGTTGATAAAGTGACTAACCAAAATCAACCATAGGTCAAACCCACTCTCTTTGAATGTGAATCCCATGAGTATATACCTGACCAATCATAGGTTGAGGAAAACGTTGACCCAATTTCACCTTCATTTAATCGTATCTTTCCCATAGAGAGTGAGTATGATACCACTTAGCTTCTTTTCATTTCTTTGGATTCCAATGAGCTTGGGGGCAATCCTCCTGTTCCATCAAGACAAGAGGAAAATCCTCCTGCTCTCGTAGCTCAAGGGGTCAATTCTCCCATTTCTACGGTACCCCCTCCAAGTAGTCTGGTCACTTCTTTCGATTGGAATTGACTAACAGGATGCCATCTTCCTTCTTATGTGCCTTTATAGATCATTGTACAGGTTTGTAATGTGATTGTACCTAGCACTATTATAGATGAAGGTGAATCAGTGAGTATCCTTTCCTCCACTACTTGGCAAGCACTCGATTCACCGCCACTTATGCCTGTTACCTAGAATTTTTTGGCTTTTAACAGAGGAACTAGTCAACCATTAGGGATCCTTCCTTAGTTTCCTATTACTTTGGGAGGAAAAATTATTTACCTCAATGTGATGGTAGTCCCAAGCCCTTTATATTACAATTTACTTCTTGGCTACAACTATGTTAATGACATGGGAGCTATTGTTTCAACACTCTTTCAAGTGATGTGTTTCCCGTATGAAGGTAGAATTGTCACCGTTTACCAGCTTTCATTTCCCAGTCCAAATATGGCTTCTAGTCAACCATCTTCCCTAAATGGTCCTTTTGTACCGATGGTATCTTCCCCACCATGGATCAATTATGTGGCAACCCGTTCCATGCCTACATCAACTGATGATCAATTCTGTGAGGTTGTGCATTATGTATTGGGGGCATTGGAGCCAAATCTCTATAATGGGTTCCTTGCTATGGATCCCTTCCAGAGCATTGTTCTCCCATCCGATGAGAACCTCTTAGAAGTCATGACCTCTTATGCATCGTGAACAAGGAAATGAGGAGAGTTCCTTGTCTTGTGTCGACCTTAGAAAAATGAAACAATGAATATGAGCATAGTTCTTTTACTGTGACAACCTCATTAAAAAATGAAACAGGTCCCATAGCATAGTTCCTTGTCTTGTGTCAAGCTCGTTAAAAAATGAAACAAGGAATATGAGCATAGTTCCTTGTCGTGTGTCAAGCTCATTAAAAAATGAAGCAAGGAACATGAGGATAGTTCATGGTCTTGTGTCAACCTTGTTAAAAAATGAAACAAAGGGTATGAGCATAGTTCCTTATCTTGTGTCAAGCTCATTAAAAAATGAAACAAGGAATATGAGGAGAGTTCCTTGTCTTGTGTCAACCTCTTTAAAAAATGAAACAAGTAATATGAGCATAGTTCCTTGTCTTGTGTCAAGCTCATTAAAAAATGAAACAAGGAATATGAGCATAGTTCTTTGTCTTGTGTCAAGCTCATTAAAAAATGAAACAAGGAATATGAGGATAGTTCCTCGTCTTGTGTCAACCTCATTAAAAAATGTAACAAAGGGTGTGAGGATAGTTCTTGGTCTTGTGTCAACCTCGTTAAAAAATGAAACAAAGGGTATGAGCATAGTTCCTTGTCTTGTGTCAAGCTCGTTAAAAAATGAAACAAGGAATATGAGGATAGTTCCTTGTCTTGTGTCGACCTCGTTAAAAAATGAAACAATGAATCTGAGCAGAGTTCCTTGTCTTGTGTCAAGTACATTAAAAAATGAAACAAGGTCCCTTGGAGAAAAGTTCCAAGTCGAGCCTTTGAGTAGATCTCATAAAATCCCAGTCGATTCTTTCACTTGATCTTGTAAATGAACCTTCATTCCATCCACCTGATAGCCATGAGTAGTCTATGTAGGTGAATGCAATGAAGCTTGGGGGGCATGCACCTAGAATCAAGTCATCATGTTGGGGGCATGTAAACCAATCCAAGCATAGTTTGTCATTTCAAGTTTGTGTAAAAATGAGACTAAATCCAAGCATAGTTTTTTGTTTCAAGCTTGTGTAAACATGAAACAGAATCCAAGCATAGTTCCCTATGGTTTTAAGCTTGTGTAAAAATGAACCCATCTCCATTTTAACCCTCATTATTGCCATTATATCAGCCTCTTCCGTCATATGAGCCTTGGTTTTTCTCCTTCTATCATCACTCTCTGCTTAGCCGATCATATGCTTTCACTTGGTTGTTTTACCCATGAAATTTGTGTATATGGGAAGCAGAATCAGGTGAGTTTCCCCTCTGGTAGTAAGAGGACGAAACAGATATTAGAGCTTGTGCACAGTGATGTGTTTGGACCTGTGAAGGTTCCATCACTGGGTAAGTCTGTGTACTATGTATCATTTATAGATGACTTCTCAAGGAATACATGGATATATTTCCTTAAGAAGAAATCTGAAGTCTTTGACAGGTTTAAAGAATTTAAGGCTCTGGTGGAAAATAGACAGAGAAGAAGATAAAGGTACTGAGGACAGATAATGGTGGAGAATTCTGTAGCAAGGAATTTGAAGAATTTTGTAAGAAGTGTGGTATAGCAACGCAGAAGACTACTCCATATACACCTCAGCAAAAATAGGAGTCGCCCAGAAAGAATGACAAGACGTGATGGAAAGGGCAAGAAGAACATGCTCAGATGGTGCATGGGTTAGGACAAAGAATTCTAGGAGAGAGAGGATACTGCATGTTACTTGGTCAACAGGTCACCTTCATCAGCGTTGGAGGATAAACCAGAAGTATAGACAGAAGATACTTCACATCTGAGGGTATTTGGATGTGATGCATATGTACATGTTCCAAAGGAGAAACTAACCAAGTTGGATAGTAAATCTGAAAAGTGCATCTTTATTGGGTATAAGGATGGTTTAAAGGGTTATAAGCTTTGGAACCCAGTCGCATGAAAGGTTGTGTAAAGTCGAGATGTGGTGTTCAGAGAGGTGAAAGATGTTATTAAACATGAAGTCCAACCAAAGGATCCTGTGAAGATAGAGTTTGAACTAAAGGAGGAAGAATCAGACTCTGTAGCAGAGGAGGAATCAGAAGATGAAGAGCCACAAACTCCAGCTATGAGAAGATTAGTTTGAGAAAGAAGGTAGCCAGAAAGGTATAGTCCATCTGATTTCTGTTCAAATTTTGCTTTGTCTGTTACTGATGATGATCCCAGAACTATGAAGGAAGTAGTGGATTCAAAGGATGGAAAACTCTGGAAAGAGGCCATGGTTGATGAAATGGCATCTTTGCACAAAAATAAGGCTTGGGACCTGGTGGAGTTGCCGGCTGGAAGGAAACCCATTGGTAGCAAATGGGTGGTCAAGAAGAAGACAAATGCAGAAGGGAAGGTGGAGAAATACAAAGCTCGGTCTGTAGCAAAAGGTTATTCCCAGGTGCCAGGAATTGATTTTGGTGATATTTTTTCTCCTCTTGCCAAGGTAACCTCTATTAGATTACTTTTATCTGTTGCTGCTGCTTTTGATTTTGAGGTAGAACAAATGGATGCGAAGACAACATTTCTTCATGGGGATTTGGAAGAGGAAATCTACATGAAGCAACCTGAAGGCTTTGTGGTGAAGGGTAAGAAAGAACTGGTATGCAAGCTAAAGAAGTCTTTGTATGGGTTAAAATAGTCATCAAGGATGTGGTATCAGAAATTTGATACATTTATACGGGGACTTGGCTTCACCAGAAGCAAAGCAGATCACTGTGTG
>APFE030073386.1:35425-68562 GCA_000404065.3 Pinus taeda | reverse complement strand
AGGATAGTAAACCGGTGAAGGTTCCTATTCCTGTAGGTGTTAGGTTATCTGCTGAACAGTGTCCCAAGACACAAGAAGAGGAAGAGGACATGTCCCGTGTTCCATTTGCAAGTGCAGTCGGTAGCTTGATGTATGCAATGGTCTGTACTAGACCAGACATTGCACATGCAGTGGGAGTATTGAGCAGGTTTATGTCAAAACTACGGAAGGAGCACTGGACAGCAGTGAAGCGGGTTTTCAGGTATTTGCGTGGCACTAGTGATTATGGTTTGTGCTACCAAGGAAGACCAGGATTGGACAGAGTGTTGGATATTCATGCCTTTGTTGATGCAGACTGGGCTGGAGATCTGGATCAGAGAAGATCTACAAGTGGGTATGTGTTTAACCTATTTGGAGGTGCAGTCAGTTGGATGAGTAAGAAACAATCTGTAGTGGCACTACAACTACAGAGGCAGAATACATGGCAGCCACTCATGCAAGCAAGGAAGCAGTTTGGTTGCAGAGATTGTGTTCAAGTATGGGGTTAGTACAGGGAGCTATAAGGATAGACTGTGACAGCCAAAGTGCAATTTTCTTGGCAAAGAACCCTGCTTATCATTCAAAGACAAAGCACATTGATGTTCAGTATCACTTTGTGAGGGATATGATAGAAGACAAAAAGGTGTTGCTGGTCAAGGTGGACACTTTGAAGAATACTGCAGATGCATTGACAAAATCTGTGAGCTCTGAGAATTTCTGCTGGTGTAGGGAAACAATGGGTGTTTCAGGGCTGGAAAAAATGACTAAGCTCTCCTATGGACCCCTGTGGAAAGAAAACAACAAGTGGGAGATTGTTGGGTTGTGTTATATTCTTTCCACATAGTTAACAGGGGGTTTGAGGGGTACCCGTAACCCCACTTTATGGGGTCTGGGGCAGCGCCCAGGAAAATTTTGGTTTTGGACCCTATGTTAGGTTGGGCGGACCCACCTATGGTTTTGTGCATGATTTTCGCACATGTTTTTTGGACGCGATGGTTTTCGGTCCATGGTTTTTGGATGCGATGGTTTTCGGTCCATGGTATTGGATGCTTTGGCATGTATAAATATGTATTGTAACATTGAAAGGAAAATAATGAAAAATCAAGCTGGTAGTCCCGGTTTTGGGATCCAGGGGAAAATATTTGTGCATATGTGTTTTATGTGTTATGCTCTCGCATTGTTTATTTTCTTTGTTTTAGAATTTGTATGCAGGTAATTTATGTACAGGGTTAAAACCTAAAAGACCGAGTTTCACCTTCGCTAGACTAGTTAAAACATCACATAGTGATGGATTCACCCAAAGGGTGGAATTATACAAAAAGCATATGCTATCCTCCTCAAGCTTGATTAAAAATAAAGAGGTATTGGTCAACAATGAATGGGGAAAATGAAAAAAGGGGTAAACCACTTTATGGTAGTAGGTCGCTCTTGAACATGACACTTTCACTTCATCTCTGTGACTACTTGGGTTGGGTTATCTACTTGATGGTTATCATACCGTTGGTCGATCACACCATCCATCACTTTTGTTTTGGGTCAATGCTGCCAATTTATTCAGACTATTTGGGTTGGGTTATCTGCTTGATGGTTATCATACCTATGGTCTATCACACCATCCATCACTTTGGTTTTGGGTAAATGCTGCCAATTCATTCAGTGTCGCTGATATGTTTAAGAGAAGTCAATCAGTAAAATTCATCCTTTGCAATACTCATAAACGTTCATTTTCATGACTTCCATTCCTGAACCTTGTATCATCAGTCACATTCCGTCTCCAAAAATCATTACACTCGTTTCATGTCGTTGATGTGGGATACATCAAGGCCCTCCACTGATGAGTTTCTTCTTGTCGACATCAGCACATTATCCAAGAAGTTGAATTAGAAACACCCCTTCAGTAACTTGAGATTTGCATACATCAATGGCAAGTTTCTCACTTCCAGCAATAGGTTGACATCATTGGCCTTTGACCGAAAGACTTTGTATGGTGTTCAACATCAAAACATCCATTCACACCATGTATAATGTACTACAGTACCTTGAGGATCATTATCATTATCGATGATTTCTCTCCCATCTGTTAATGACTTACATCGTTGGCTGGTAATCAGATGCTGTCTTCCCATGTTCGACATCAGATCACATATCCGCATGCTTAGAATTGTACTTGAGTGAATGATTGGATGAGATAGAAGACCCTAGATCTAGTTTCATCCATGCGGGCTGCAATTTCAAGAAATTTACCAAATCATCCATACAATGGCTTTACATTGATGGTCATCCTATCATGGGTCTATATTTGTAGACCATTGTCTATGTACTTGTAATGAAAGTTTATATGTTGATCATGCGTATGCCTTCCCTTAGTGATTCATGAGAAAAAATCAAAATATCATGATATTATGTATTATAATCGATGCAGGTCACCATCCACTTCGAAACATCCTCATCACATCATAAAGCATATCACTCGACATCATTATTTTCGACTTCATGCTTTAGGGGGAAACTATTACAAATCCATTTGGGCACATTAATCCCATCATTTAGATCAGTACCATTAAGGCTCATCAAACCCTAATTCAGTTGCTACATGCCCTAGACAAGTCACCACTTTGAATGCCTCATTCCCTGAGAGTTTCTTGCCCTGAATGCCTCCAGAATTGCCTCCTTGAGGCACCAACGTAGCCTTGGTCAAGGTAAGTGTGCTTCAGTGTAGGTAGGCCCATGTAAGGGTGTATTTTAGTGCACTTAGGCCCACTTTGACCTGCGTTGGGCGAGATTGAGAGAAATTCACATAAGGTTCTGGGAATATTCTTATCTTTTGGTGCCATCTAGAAGATTCCCACACTTATCATCCCTTATGAGCTCGAAATTAGATAGGGAATGAGTTAAGTAACCTCCTATCCTCTCATCCCTTCCTCCATGGAAACTAACTCTAAGTTTGGAAGCCCATTCAATACCCTCATTTATGACCAAACCTCGTCCATTTTCCTATAAATTGAGCACTCATCTATGTGATCAGGGGCTAGACTTTGAGAATTTGTAAAGAGATACTGTTGGTATGAGGATTGAGATTATAAGCAAGTATTGTTATGCTACCGGAGCGCTGTGCTATTGATGTGATGTTGGCTAGAACCCAAGCTAGAAGAGTGACAATGGATTGGACTTCATGGTTGTAATTCTTCCTTCTACTTAGTAAAGTTGTTTACACCTTTTTCCATATGCTTATCTTGATATATGATGTTTTTATGTGTGAGTGTATCTGATTCCATTTACTTATAGTTGATAGATCTCTTGCTTTGATTGGTTCTTTGTCTTCTGTTTATACTTGCAGGTACTTTTTGAGTGAGATAAGTTCAAGAAGGAGCGATCGAAGCCATAAAAAGGAGACAAAAGGAAATAAAAAGAACAAGTAGGTCTTTTGATTCCCTTGTCTTATTTATCCTCTATATAAAAATGATAAGTACTTTAAATCTGTTGTTCTAGGTATAGCTACCTACCTAGGGAATTAGTATTTATTTGTAGATGCAAAATTCTTAATAACAGGCCTACACCCAATATTCAATGTAAACCGGCTGCGACCATACTTTCCCCCATTGTTGGACACATAAAACATTGTTGAGCAGTTCGCACCAAGAGAGATCAACTCAAGCTACATTGAACAAGCCACAACTGATAGGATCATAGACTTGCAGATCAAGAAAAATTTCTAGTATAAGGTCCAACTATATCGTGTTGTCAAAGATGGCCAACTCCTGCACTAAGGCAAGTGGTTCACTAAGGACCAAGTTTAGCAGAAGTTTCCTCATCTCATGGAGGCAATCAACGCAATGAGGACCATTGCATCTTAAGGAAGGAGGACTGATCCACGTGGATATTGGTGGCCACCCACCTATTCCACTTGAAACCCCTCCATTGTTTCTTTCAAATTTTCAGTTTCCATAATTGTAGCACAATTTAGTAATTTTGGCAATTTTTTCAGGTCCTGAACTTCCAGAGCTATTTTGAGGCCCCAAATAATGTTTTTTTTTTAAGGAAAACATGAGTATTCAACTAATGTTTGTAATCGAACATTTTAGTCCTCAAATAGATCTTTCTAACGAGGTATCATGCACATCAAACAGAGATTGTATGCCAAAGTTATGAACCCGAGAAGTTGATGTACCAACTTATCCCAACGGGGCCCACAATTATGGCACTTCATCTCTTAGGGTTAGGTTTTTGGATGTTTAGGGTTTCCATTGCTTCTCAATAATAAATAGTCCTTCAAGCCTCATTGTAACATATTTAAGAGGCATGTAGTCACCACATCTCTTCTCAGAGATAAGTTACCATTGCCCGAGATAGTTTATTTCCATTCTTTATGTAAGCATTTTTAGTTATTTGATATTAATGAAAGGAAATTTTATTTCTGCTGCATCTCAGTGTTTATGTTTGTAATTGTATTTTGTTGCATTCAAGTGTAAGTCTGGATCAAAACGAGTTTCGTCTTCCATGAACCTGTGAGACTGCTTTCTTCATCGATGAATTGTGCTGCAATTTTGACTGTTGGTTGGGAAATACGTGTAATAAATAAGGTATTCCATTGAGTTTCTACCTCCTCACTAATTTTTCATAGCTTCTAGAAATGCCCTTTTGCAAATGGCTTTAGGTCATGAAGCATAATTTTAGTCTTTCTCGATTCATCCTCAATTTTCTGGATCTGGCTTTCGAGGTTACTAGCCTATGTTATGATCTCTTTTTGTTGGTTGTGGTCTTTGGTTGTCATGGATTGGTTGAAGAATTTATTATCCTATTGGTACAGAGGGTAAATCAACTGCTTTTCTTTTGCAAGGCAACCTGGCCAGTCTCAAAGTTGTGCCAAGAGTCCTTTAGCTTCCTCCATAGCATGGATGATAGAGGCTTTCAAGCAAGATGCTTCAATGATTTTCTAATCAATCGCATTGGCATACTAGGAGGTTGGATCTAATAGTTCTTGTTGCGTGGTGAAAATATTTCTTTTGAGCCCTTTATTTACAGAGACTAGGCCAGTGCAAGAATTTTTTTTATGACCCAACATTATGAAAGAGTGCAAGTTGAAAAGTCTTCTGGTGCATTTGGCACTACGTTGCCAATTGAGGGCCATAAATCCTGGAGATTTGCCTTGATGTCATCAACCTAGTTCTATAGCATCTGCTTCTACTAAAGGTTTGATCTCATACTGCTGCAATAGAAAGCATCTGCTATTGTTGCTACTCATATTTAGCTTCCAGAGTATTGTGCAACGCCTCTGCTTGACATGCAACCAATTGAATAAAATAAAATAATTGAGATGATGACCAACTCTAGAGGTCATTTGGGGTCATAGTAGTGGGTGCATGGTATCAAATTTGTAATGATTAGCTACTAGCAACCAATTTCTCAGACTTCCCTTTTGGTGAGGCCTCTCTCTGTGAGGATTCGACGATGTGAGTACTAATATGGTTTGGGCTCGACTACGGTGGGTTCAGAGGGGCAATATTGGAATTTAGGGGAAAGGTGTGTATGGTTTCTATTTCCAGGGTCTCAGGGCTGATAAGTTGATCGGTTACCATTAGCAAACTTGATGCTAGTAGTAAAGATAAAAAAGATGTAGTAATAGACTCCATGACTATAGGGTGAACTGTGAGTTCCTCATTTGTATTGTCCATAATTGATTAGATAATGGAGTCAACTTCTGTTTTAGGCTCGATAGGGAAAGGATTTATGGAATGAGGAATTTCTAAGATGGTGGATGAGGTGGAAGCTATACGTGGTGATGGATTATGTGACATTAGGGATATAACAGATGTGGACACATGTTTTCCTCAGTGATGGTGTGTTGGTGTGAGATTAGGGTTCCTCGTCAGTAAGATCAATAACTTGAGTAGAGGTAGCTTAATTTGTTTCTCGGGAATTGATGATGGCTCGGTGATAAGTGGATGACTTTTATGGATGGTGGGTTCAGTATAATGAGGGCCCACTGAGGGGATTGAAGCAATGGTTGGGCTAGAGGTCAAAGAGTCAATTAGACTAGAACTGAGAAATTCAGAAAAGGCAGGGAAAGGACTTACTGATGCCCAAAGATACTATATATTATTACAAAAGGACAACATTTGTGGCTCAAGCTTCTTCAAAATTAGATTACGTGTTTCCTCTACCATTTTCTTGCGGGAGTCGAAAGGGGTTTCACTAGGAAGTGGCTTAGGTAACATCCCTTCAAATGAATATGCCATATTCCCTTCCCGAATTTCTCCAGCAACTACAAGGTAGGTGACTTGAGTGTGTAATGTCTCCTCTAAGAGAACGAAAGGTTGAGCACACGTCTGGAATGTTTCTAGGTTGACACACTTAGGACAAATCTAGGGGTTGCCATGAATTATATCAAATCATATTTCCTGTGAATATTCATCTAACAGAAATGGTGGGACACTAGGCCTAGCTTTGGTGACATCCAACATCTTCTGGTACCATCCAACAAAAGAAGCCTCATTAATTTCCTTCCTTCTAGAGTCCCGAGAAGCATGCCATGGTAAGTATCTGAGTGAAAGGGATTGATCCTCGATGAATGGTGCTATTTCTTTGCCTTCTAGTGGGAATTAGTTCCACATAGCTAAGGAAACAATAATATATCCATATATAAAATAATTTTCCCTCTTGTAGAAATATTTGTAGGCTTCATAGATCTCATTCAATAGAAAACTGCACCAATTCAATTATGTGCCTTGTACACAAGACTTTGCAACTGAGATGGTGTCCAAGGTGCATACACCCCTTGAGAAATGGCGTATGAGATTTATAGAGAGTGTATAGGAGACGAACTTGATGTTAGGCTTTTTAATTGGTTCAATAAGGGCTCCATTTCCATCACATTAAGTATTGTATTTGTTGTAGTAGTTGTCATCGCTTGTCTTCTTTCCCTACTTTAAAGCATTCTAGAATGTGGATGACACCATGTCTCCTGCAATAGAGAGACCTATGAGTATTGGAATGATAATGGCATGTATGGGTATTCCTTGTCAAGCCAAAGAGAACCCCCATGAATTCTACTGATGAGGAATTTGGTACATTGTATTGCTACTCCTCTAGTGTTGAACACTGATAAACTCCACAAATTTAGAAACATCGACCTTTGTAGGCCTTTGAAATATTCTTTAATTCTTGGTGACTGACCTCCATCGGATTTGGAAACAACTTCTGTAAAAACTTCGCTCTTGAGCACTGGGAAAAGGAAGGAATATGAGAGTTCATTATCCACAAGCACAACCTTGTCATGTTTGCCATAGAGAGGCTCAATTTTAGTGACTCTAGAGTTAGGTTTAGGTGTTGGAACAAATACTATGGTCTTAGTCATGGTTGAAACTCGACATTGATACACAATAGATATAGGGGGTTTGAATTTGGGTTGAGGACATGGAAAATTTGACAAGAATCCAAAAGTTGACCTGAACCTGACCTGGATGACGTCAAAACTAAAAAGGAGGGTGTGAATGATGGTTAATTATGATGATATGATGGAAGGATCCTAGAAATTGATGACTATATCATGGCAAGAATATTACGAGATATATTTATCCCAAATTCTAAATGACACAGGGAATTATTACTAATTATTAAAAATAAGACGATTCCCATGTGTGACTCCTTGACCAAAAGCAGTTGCGGAGGGAATAATTCGTTTTTGCTATAAAAATAATTGATGTAAATTTATTTGCAACTTACTCGAATAAAATAACTGATGAAACTAAAATAAATGGTGCAACTAAAGAGACTGATACACTAGGACTACTAACTAACTCTACCTATACCTAACTACGATCCCTTTCATAGATCAAACCAATTTGATGTAGAACTGGTTGTGTCATGGAAGGGCTTCAAACATGCACAATTCACCCAATTAGGGAATAGGACTCCATATAGTCGCTTGAGTTTGACAACTCCTAATTCCTTCACTTCAACAACAATGAATGGTCCTAACCAATGCATTCTCAACTTTATAGGATTCTTTAGGAACTTACTATCATATAAGAGAACCTAATCCCCAACTACAAACAATTTCTACTTTATGTCCCAGTCATGCCATGCTTTATGCCTTTCCTTCTCGATAGTTTGGTGGAAATCTACCAAGAACCTAGCTTCGTCCAATTCCCATAGCTCGTCCATCCATTTTGTGAGTGATTCATCTTCTGACATGAGAGTGTCTTGTACAATGAAAATGTTAGGGATGATGAACTCGGTGGGTAGTATGACTTCTCACCCATAAACAAGCTGGAAGGATGTATACTTGTGCAGCGGCTTAATAGTTGTATGGTAAATCCATAAAGTGGTTGATACCCTTTCATCCTAGTCGTCTTGATTAGTAGAGCATATCTTGGTGAGGCACCTTTCTAAGATCTTGTTAAAATCCTCCACAATGCATTTTCTGGAGGGTAGTATGGTCTTCTCTTATGGTGTTGGACCATAAAGCTATGAAACAATGAAGCAACTATCTCATTAATGAAGTGGGTCCCCTAGTCACTTGTGAGGCTTTGGGGGCACCCAAACCGAGTGATAATACTTTTGAAGATGAATTTGGTGGTAGTATATGGGGTATAATATTTAACTAGTTCAACTTTAGCCCATCTAGTAAGGTAATCTATGGTAGTGATAATGTACCTAGAATTAGAGTGATGTGCTACTGGATTGATGGGATCCACAAAGTTGACCACCCATTTCTCAGATTCTTGAAGTGCCCATATTGGGTGTAAGGGAATTTCATCCCTATGTGATGGCTTTCCCATGCATTGAGAAACATCATATTTATGAGCATATTACTTTGTGTCTCAGAAAAGTGTTGGCCATGAGAATCCTACCTGCAAGACCATCCTCATGGTGGCCTTCCTATTTATATGTCCACCTGCAACTCCTGAATGATATTCCCATAATACATCATGTTTCTCATGATCAAGAACACACCTTCACAATATCTGGTCAAGTCATATCTTGTATAATTGACCTGCAATCAAATGGTAATGAAACTTGAACCACCATGTGCCTCTATTGTGTTTGCATGTACTCCTTTGGGCATTTTCTTGTGGCTAAGAATAATGTAATGTCCTCTAAGTACTCTGATATGGCCTCAACCCTGAACATGTCTGCATCTAGTAGTTGATCATCTAATGACCCCCGAGCTTCACTCAACTCTAGCCTGGAAAGATGGTCAAGACCCATGTTCAACCTCCCTGGTTTAAAAATCACCTCGAATTTGAACTCCTGGAACAACAGAAGCCATCTACAAATCCTTCCTTTGAGTATAGGCTTGTTCACCAGGTATTTTAGGGAAAAGTGATTAGTAAAGAACTTGAACAAATCCCACAAAAGATAGTGTTGAAACTTCTGTAGCGAGTACACCATCGAAAGTGCCTTGCACTCCATTGTTGTATAGTTCCTTTATGTCATGGACAACTTCCTGGTTGCAAAGTAGATCGGGTGATCAAGGTTTTTGTCTCTAGGTTGAGCTAAAAAGGATCCTAAGGCAATGCCTAAGGCATTGATATGGACATTGAATTGGTTGTTCCAATATGGACAAACCAGGATAGGTGTGCTTGCCAGATTTTTCTTTAACACATTGGAAACAATTTCACATTCATCAGACCATACATACCTTTCATATTTCTTCAATAGATTTTCCTGTGGTTTAGTGATCGAGGCATAGTTGCAGATGAAACTGTGGCAATATCCTATGTGGCCAAGGGTGGATCTCAACTTCTTAACTCTTGTTGGTTGGGGCATATTCAGGATTAATGCAACCTTAGTAGGATTGGCATATACTCCCTCTTTATAGACTATATTCCCCATGAGTTTTCCAAAATGGATGATGAATATGCACTTTTTGAAATTTAAATAGATTTGCAGCGATCTACAACACTCAAACATCACTCAGAGAAAATTGGAATGTATTTTTAATAAATTGTGGATGGTCCAATCATTCATGTAAACCTCCAAAAACTTGTGAATATAATCCTGAAAGAAAATTATTACAATCCTTAAGAACACTACTCGTGCATTCTTGAATCCAAAAGGTATGACATGGTAGGCATAAAATCCCCATTCGTTCGTGAATGTGGTTTTATTATTATCCTCCTCTACAATACATACTTGGTGGTAACCAAAGAATCCATTTGTAAAAGAGTAAGATTCATTTCCTACCACATTGTTTAGGACCTCATTGTAGAAAGAGGTGGGGAAAGGGTCATGAACAAAAGCATTGTTCAGACTTGTGTAGTCCACACAAATCTGGATTTCATTAGAGTCTATTTTTTCCCTGTATAACAATTAGATTGACTCACTAAGCCTCATCCACTAGGAACATGAGCACTATTGCCAAAATTTTGTGTATCTCTCTTCACCTTCTCTTTGACCCTCAGGTTCAATCTATATGGATAATGTTTCACTGGATTTGCAATAGGTCTAAGAAAAATATTCATCTCCCCTAGCCCCCCCTTAATCCCCTTAAGCTCTACAATATATGAAGGGAAGAATTATTCATATTCTCTTAGGAGATCGAATATTTCCTTGGTACTCTAGTCATCCCAATATTCCCCAATTGAAGTTAATTTTTGGCTTCTCATCAGTGCCGAAATTGTGTTTCCAAAACTTCAAAGGTAGTATCTACAACCTAGTGGTTACATGCCCATATTCAAAGCTCCATTGCCCATCAAATTCATTAAATGTTAAATGCCTTAATTATTATAGATCATATCTATCAGGCTCCAAGTCTATCTTTCCACAATCTACGACTTCATGGAATCCAAATTCATATATGTGATCAAAGGTGTTATGATCTAAGTATCCCTTAATCAATTGTCCTACTAAGAGAAAGATAATTTTGACAACTTGTAAAGTAGTTGTTATCCTCTCATCATTATTAGTGAAGGAAAAAGCACTGATAAACTAAGTTGCCATTTAGTCCCACTGACCGGTCTATCTTCTTATCTCCTCCTTCACGTAACATGCCTTTGGAAATGTCCCTAGGGTGTGGACAAATATGTGCACCCACAAATTTTCTAGAAGTCCTTATGTGATCCATTTAGCCTTACAGTATGGCAGATGTTTCTGAGGGTTAGAGCTCCCTCGATACTTAGAAATATTTGGTGAGTAATCATATCAGTACCCAAATATGGCCACCAATGCTATCTTAACCTCCTTCCACTCTCTGAGATAGTTGTGGTGATAACCCCACCACCTTTCCTATGTTGCTTGTAGGGTGACGTTCAACAAGGGTACTTTGTGTATTTCTGAGATGGTTCAATCAAATTCATCAATAAAATCATTAACATATCTTATACCATTAAAAATAGGAAATTCTTGTACCTTAGTAACAACCCAGTTGATACGACAGATCATGGAACAACACTTGGTATTTATCTCATGTCTGCCCTATTGCCAATCATCCTATGCAGCCACAAATTCGACTTCATATCTTTGAACACTTCTCTAGCCGATCGATCCTCCTACTATAGGATTAATATAGTCTTCCCTTCTTCTCGCAGTCAACCAGCATAGTTAGTCCAACACCTCACGTTCTTCCCTGCCATATGTAGGTTCGGTAAACATTGGTCCTTGATAGGGGTCTAGGGGTTGGATCACCCTAACTCCCTCCACTTCAAAGGTCATCATCTCATTCTTTAGACCAATTACTACATAAGTTTCAAAGGCCTAGTCTATTCCTAGCAATGCTAGATATGGGTCTTTGTCTCCCATAATATCTATTACCTCGAAGTTAGTGTAAGTATTTACCCCTACTATGTTGACATCTACATCCTCCACACATCCAACGAGGAGGATATACTAGTTCACCATGCGTAGCTGAATCAGAGAGAATGTTAGCTTAGGCCTTCCCAAGGCTTCCCATGTTTTCCTTGTAGGATATTCACATCTGAACCCAACTCTAGCATTATATCCTTAATCCGAAAGCCTACAATCTGAGTATCAATCTGAAACTCCCTCCCTGTTCTCTTCCTTTTCCTGTGCACATATGGAATGTATTTTGGGTAAATTGGTAGAAATGAGTCCTTCCATAGCCACCTCATCCTTGACAACAAATTTAAGATTTTCCCACAACTATCCAAGAATTTTCTTGTCTTTCACAATCTGCATAAACAACCTAAACCATTCTGTTGTATGTTGGTATTTATGTTGCAAGAGGTCTGGGCTTCTAGATTTTGAAGGTTTTGGTTTTTCTCCTTTGAGCTAAACAATTGGAGTCAATTTGTTAAAAATCTTTGAGACCTCTTTATACTACTGCTTCTACTGGAAGCTGACTTTATTATTATTGGTTGCTCATCGACTCCCAAGTTAGCTCCAGTTTTCTTCCCTCCCTGGGTAACTATATTAATTTTTAAAAGGAGAGTTTTCTTGGGTTCCCTTGGTTCAACATTAATTATATTTTCTCCCCTTTGGTGGTTTCCCTCTTCCCATCTGGAAATTAGCTTTGAACAATCTTCAATTGCTTTTGTGTTTACCATTCTCTAGAGCATTAGGGACTTTTGGGCAATGGACAATCTCTTTCAACATGCCCCTCTCGATCACAATTGTAACAGTGGATCAAACCTATGCCTCCTGTTATTCCCCCCCTTGTTCCTCCACCTCCTTATCCTCTAGGAGCTTCATTGATCTTATAAGTAGAACAATCCAACCAATTAGATAGGGAATCTAATGCCCTACCTTAAGCAGTGTGGTGAGTAGGTGAAGCACAAAAATCACAAAAAGCATTATTTAACACATTTTAATACTTATATAAAATTGGATAAAGGTGAGGGAGATGCCCATAGGTCCTAAAGATTTCACAATATTTAATTGGAGTTTCACCCTGTTGATTAGGAAAAGTGTGGAACTGCGTGAACCCTACATATAACATGTTCATACCAAAAAGCGTAACTCTGACGCTGAGTAAAGATGTAGAGGGCCCTCCTAGTATAGAGGGAGTTATTGGGCCCCGTAGTCTTGGGTACTTTGTGTAAATATACCCCTCGACATGGTAATTGGTACACCATATGTGCATTCACAGCGGTCACACCAACTACATGCCCCTTAATTTTTTGGTCAGATCAACGATTTGATGTTGCAGTCATATGAGAGTGGGGTCATGGGAGAACATTCCTCCTAAATGTTCATGTGGGTATCCTGTCATCCTTGATTTTTGTTTCTTGTTCTATGGCATCCTATATAGTATTGATATTCTATTGAGTCAGTGGTGTGCGAGTGAGTGGTAATAGTGCCTCAATAAACCAATCCCGTTGATGGTTAGGGTTAATAGGGTAACTTAGCTTGCCAATGGCATATTTAAATATTTGCATCATCTCCTAAATAGTTTTTCCCTCCCTCTTCTTAATTTCCCATAGTTTTGATATCCCTTGTCAGTTAGTCTGAGGGAGTTTAAAATCTTGACCTCATCTATTGTCGAGTTCTACTAAAGTGCAGACCACTTGTTGAACCATCTCAGGGCTCTATCTCAAAGAGTGGTTTGGACTTCAACAAGATTCATGGTATATGGAGTCTAGTGAGCTCTCCAAATGGCCTCACATAGGTACCAATGTTGTTCAACATCTTCATTCCCTTTCCCAGAGAATTCAAAATATCTAGTAAAGGATCTTGCCATGTTACCAATCATACATAGTTGAACTCATGAAATGAGAACGAATCCTTGGGAACCTGACTATGATGATCCTTGGGACCCAAACTACAATTTCTATTTCTACCACTAGAGGGACCAACCTTATAGGTAATGTATACACTTTGGGCCTTTATAACATTTACTATCTTAGACAAATATTGAGTGGGTTGTTGTTGTGCAACTAACTCACAAAAAATATAGATCAGCAACTTAAAAATTATCCTCTTCAAGGGGGAAACCTCCTTTACATTACATAAATGAAAAATTCTTGGATGATTCAAATGATAAGACCTCCTTGGTATATATAGGAGTCTAAGGGGTCAGAATATAATCAGAGCCTACATAATAATAATAATGTAAGGGCATAATAACAATAATGGGATTCTATGGGGCACAACAATAACAACATAGGGGATACATGGGAAGAACAATAATGATAGGGGGATACACTAAAAATAACAATAAGGGGAATACACTAGTATTATAGGGACCTAACATGCCCCTCTATTTCAAAAAAGTGTTGTCCTCAGTGCTTGAGTAGTTCTGTATGCTTCTATATAAAATTCTCATCCTTCCATGTGCAATATTTAGCGGGTAAGTTCTTCCACTTAATGAGATACTCTAAAATTAATCGAGTCTGTAGCTATCGAGTTCTTTTGCGTAATTGCTTAAGGCTCAAATATGATTTTTCCTTCTTTGTTAATTTCTAGAAAAACTATTTGAACTGGGAGCTTGTTACCAACAACCTTCTTTAAGCATGAAACATGGAAGATTGGGTTTACTCGGGAAGATGTAGGAAACTCCAATTTGTATGCCATTGTATGAATCTTTTGCAACACCTTGTAAGAACCACAGTACTTGGGTGATAATTTAATATCCTTATTAGCTTGCTTGAGGGACATTTGTTTATATGGTTGTAGTCGTAAAAATATGTAGTCGCCTACATCAAAACTTCTTTCACTGTGATGTTGATATGTTTGTTGCTTCATTCATATTTGCACCAGAGTGAGGTTATCCTCTAAGACTTGGAGAACTTGTTTCTGATACTCGATGTGATCTTCCACTAATTCAACCTTAGAATTTTCTCTTAAATATGATTTGATGAATGGTGGATCATATCCATAAAGTTCCATAAATGGGGTCATTTTTGTTGTAGTATGGAAGGAAATGTTATACTACCATTCAACTAGAGGTAACCACTTGAACCATTGTGTTTGTTTACATATACAAATCATTGAAGATTTCCTTCCAAAAATTTATTCACTATCTTAGTTTGCCCATTATATTGTGGATGATAAGATGAACTATGAGCTAATTTAGTACCAAGACAAGAAAATAATTTCGTCCAAAAAATTCCAGTGAAAATGGGATCTCTGTCACTTACAACAATCTTTGGATTTCCATGTAGCTTTTGAATGATTTCCATAAATGTAGTAGCAACTTTTATGGATTTAAAAGGATGAGATAATGCACAAAAGTGTGAATATTTGGTAAGTCTATCAACTACCACCATGATGATACTCTTTCCTTCAGACTTGGGTAAAGCTGTGATAAAATCCATTGAGATTCCCTCCTAATGCTGACTTGGAATGACTAAAGTTTGTAACAGATCTAGGGTCTTAATTGTATCAACTTTATTTTATCGGCAAACAAAACATTCTTCCACAAACTTACGAATATCATATTTAAGGCCATCTCAAAAAAATTCCTTCTTGACCTTGTGGTAAGCTTTTAAAAATCCTAAGTGCCCTCCTAAGGGGGAGATGTGCAATTCCAAAAGAATATTTTGCTTGATTTGGGAACTCTTATAAAGATATAAGTAATCTTTGTACCATAATGAATCACTTTTCCATCTAAATCTATCAAATGTATTGGGATATTGCTGCAACTTTTGAATGGGTGTCTACACCTCTTCGTCATTCTTCCATTCATCCCTTGATTCAGATATCCAATCAGGTTGGATAATAGAAATGGCATAAAGCAATGTTTCCACATCCTCATCCTTTATTTAGAGTGCATATGCAACAACATTTTGCTTCCCTTTTTTGTAGATGATTTCAAATTCATAACCCAACATCTTTGTGACCCATTTTGTTTCTCTTCTGAAGATAATATTTGTTCCAAAAATAATTTAAGACTATCATGATCTGTTTTTACCTTGAAGTGTCTTCCCATTAGGTAAGGTCTCTGTTTCTTTAGTGCATGTAGTATTTACAACATTTCCTTCTCATAAATAGGTTTGTGTAAATACTTTCCTTTGATCGCACGACTTTCAAAAGCAATGGATCTTCCTTCTTGTATTAAAACAACACCAATTCCATTTCTTGAGTCATCACATTCCACAATAAAGGTTTTTGTGAAGTGTGGCATAGCTAAGACCAGTTCTTGGCACATTGTCTCTTTAATATGTTCAAAGGCCTTAGTTGCTTCTAGAGTCCACGGAAATTCATCTTTCTTTAGTAATGTTGTTAGAGGTGATGTTATTCTCCCATAATTATTAACAAATTTGTGATAATACCTTGTCAACCTGAGAAATCCTCGAATATTCTTTATGGTTGTGGGGATTTTCCATTCCCTAATGGATTTAATTTTGTTAGGGTCTACCTTAACACCCTCATGAGATACAATATGGCCCAAATATTCCACCTCCTATACTCTAAATAAACATTTGGAGGTTTTTGCATATAATTGTTTCTCCTCCAATAGCTTGAGCACCCTGTCAACATGTTGAACATGATTCTTCCAAGACTTGTCGTATATTAGTATATAAAAAAAAAAAAAAAAATACTAACACAAATTTTCTAAGGAAGGGTTTGAAAATGAAATTCATCAAACCTTGAAATGTGGAAGGTGCAATACTGAGGCCAAAAAACATGACCAAAAATTCATAATGACCCTCATGAATTATGAATGTTATTTTCATAATGTCTTAAATATTGATTCTAATTTGATGATATCCTGAACAAAGATCTAGCTTGGTGAAGTAAATTTCTCCATGTATTTCATCCAACAATTCATCAATGACGAGAAAGGGAATTTAGCTTTAATAGTGAGCTTGTTGAAATCCCTATAATCCAAACAAATACACCATGATCCATCCTTCTTATGCACCAATACTACTGGAGCAGAGAAAAAAGTTTGACTAGGTTGAATTATACCAGCCTCTAGAATTTCTGCAACCATACGTTTAATTTCACTCTTTTGGGCATAGGGATATATGTAAGGCACGTTGTTTGGAGGAACACTTCCTGGAATAAAATGAATAGCATGATCATGATAACAAATAGGTAGGAGGCCTTTGGGGAGTCTCAAATACCTTGGAATGATTGTCTAAGAATTTTTGGAGATTTGGAGAAATATATGATTTCGATGTTTGAACCTCTAATGAGCATAATTATGCAATTATGCCTTTTTGTTCTTTCTTTAGAAGCTTTGTCATTTTGTTAGAGATGATTATAATTTCTGATTTCTCTGTGATGCCCTTTAATTCAACTTCCTATCTTTCCTAAAAATAATTCAAGAAAAGTTCTTGAAAATTAAAAGCTATCATCCCCAAAGATTGTAACCATTGGACTCCTAGTACAAAATCACCACCACCCATTGGAATGGAAATCACTAAAATATTAAATACATATTATCCCATGGTTAGCTTGATATTATGGTGCTTTCCAGATAAATTTATAGTTCCTCCATTTGCAACCTCTACTTGACACTTTGGTGTTGGATATAAGAAGCAATTCAATGTTATGCAACCAGCTCACAGAAAACATAGATGAATGATTTAAGAAATATCCTCTCTGAGGGGGACATTTCATTTACATTTCATAAATAAATAATTATTGTATGATTAAAATGATAAGACCCCCTTGGTATATATAGGAGTCTAAGGGGTCACAATATAATCATAGCCTACATAATAATAATAATGTAAGGGTACAACAATAACAATAGTTGGCTTCTATGGGGAACAATAATAAGAACATGGGGGATACATGGGCACAACAATAACAATAGGGGGATAAACTAATATCAATAAGGGGAATGCACTAGTATTATAGGGACCTAACATTACCCTCTCCTTTAAAAAAGTGTTGTCCTCAATGCTTGAGTAGTTACAAATGCTTATGTATAAAATTCTCATCCTGCCATGTGGAATCTTCAGTGGGTAAGTTCTTCCACTTAATGAGATACTCTAAAATTAATCGATTATGTAGTTGTTGGGTCCTTCTTTCTATGACCGCTTTAGGCTCAAATATGATTTTTCCTTCTTCGTTGAGTTCTATAAACATTGTTTGAACTAGGAGCTTGTCACCGATAACCTTCTTTAAGTGTGAAACATGGAAAACTGGGTGTACTCGGGAAGATGTAGGCAACTTCAATTTGTATGCCATAGTACCAATGTTTTTCAACACCTTGTAAGGACCATAGTACTTGGGTGATAATTTATTGTCCTTCTTAGCTTGCTTGAGGGATATTTGTTTATATGGTTGTAGCCATAAAAATACCTAGTCACCTACATCAAAACTTCTTTCACTGTGATGCTGACCTGCCTGTTGTTTCATTTGATTCTACACTAGAGTGAGGTTATCCTTTATGAGTTGGAGAACTTGTTGTTGATGCTCGATGTGATGTTCCACTTTTTGAACCCTAGAATCTTCTCTTAAAGATGATGTGATGGATGGTGGATGATATCCATAAAGTGCCATAAATGGGGTCATTTTTGCTGTAGTATGCAAGGAAGTTTTATACCACCATTAGCTAGATTTAAATATGTGACCCACTATGTTTGTTTATCTGATATAAAGAAACAAAGATATCATTCCAAACATTTGTTCACTGTCTCAGTTTTCCAGTGAGACTGAGGATGATAAATTGAGCTATGATCTAGTTGAGTACCAAGACAAGAAAATAATTTTGTCCCAAAATTTCCAGTGAAAATGGGATATCTGTCACTTACAATAATTTTCTAGTTTCCATGCAACTTTTGAATTATTTCCATAAATGTAGTAGCAACTATACTAGCTTTAAAAGGATGAGATAATGCATAAAAGTGTGCATACTTGGCAAGTCTATCAACTACCATGATGACACTCTTTCCTTCAAGCTTGGGTAAACCTATGAAAAAATCCATTAAGACCTCCTCCCAATGCTAACTTGGAATGGCTTAAGGTTGTAACAAACCCCAGGTCTTAATTATCTCAACTTTATTTGGTTGGAAAACCAAACATTTTGCCACAAACTTATGAATATCATATTTAAGGCCATTCCAAAAAAATTCCTTCTTGACCCTGTGGTAAGTTTTCAAAAATCCTAAGTGCCCTCCTAAGGGGGACATGTGAAATTCCAGAAGAATAATTTTCTTTTGTTGGGAATTCTTACAAATATATAAGTGATATTTGCACCATAATGAATAATTTTTCTGGCTAAATGTATCATATGTACTAGGATCTTGCTGCAAATTTTGAGTGAGTGCCGACACCTCTTCGTCATTCTTCCATTCTGTAGAAATTTTATGAATAATATGACACTTATTCAACCGAGATTATCCTGATTATACACTATTGTGGAATGCATGCACAATACATAATCTCATCTACGTTGATCATCAATTTAGCAGTATTCAGAAACATACACATGCGCACATTGAAGCATCAATCACACATATCAACACAATATGTACCTGGGGAAAGCATAAAGCTGAAAACCACACAACTATCTGTATATTATATTGATTGAGATCATGTAACAGTACACAGTACAATACTAGCTCCACCTGTTACACACAATACAACATAGATCTGAATCAATCACTGCCTCAAATCACCCCTGCTGCTTGCCTGCCCCCCACTGCGCATCCTGCATAGAGAATACATTAGAATGGCTGATCCTTCAGTGTTTCCTTGGTGTAACACTAGCCATCTCATTGGCAAATCATCCCACTGATTTTGCAAATCACATGAACAACATACAGTCACAACTGACAGCTATTTCCCCTTCACTTACCTCTAACACTTGTCTCCACTGAAAACCATCCATGGCACTAAGTAACTAGTATTCTTTCAGTTGTTTAGAGTTAATAATTAGTAATTAATTAAACAATTCACACCATCCCATTATCTATTCCAGTTAGACTACTAAAACAGTTCAACTAAGTCAAACTGAACACAACTCCATCAATCCTAATCCAACCCACAGAACTCAATCACTGAATCCTACTAATCCCCATGCAATAGCTCAAGTTAACCATAGAAACCAGTATTTCCTTCTGGCAGCTGCATGTGCCACTTCGTAGCTCGAACTAAGTCGCCCAAGAGAATAAATAATGTTTATAGTCAAAAAAATTAAGGGCTAATAATATCGACTGTTCTATTTTTAGCCTGGCAGTCTAAAATAGACTCTACCCATATGTTAAATAGAGGTCATCTATTTACAACTGACCAATCTCCACAAATAGCATCCCAAACTCTAGACCATGATCCATATGTCTAAAAATAGACTTGCGCCAAAAATAGCCTGCGGGCCCACTTAGTGAAGGCGACTTCTTTCCACTAAGCTCCATCATCTTGTTGCATTCTCAACACATTCATCCCTTGCCTCAATTATCCAATCAGGTTGGATAATAGAAATGGCACAAAGAAATGCTTCCACATCCTCATTCTTTATTAAGAGTGCATATGCAACAATATTTTTCTTTCCTTTTTTGTACATGATTTCAAAGTCATAACCAACATCTTTGTGACCCATTTTTGTTGCTCTTCTGAAGATAATATTTTTTCCAAAAATTATTTAAGACTATCATGATCCATTTTTACCTTGAAGTGTCTTCCCATTTGGTAAGGTCTCCATTGATTTAGTGAATGTAGTATTGCCAACATTTCCTTCTCATAAATAGGTTTGTGTAAATACTTTCCTTTGATTGGAAGACTTTCAAAAGCAATGGGTCTTCCTTCATGCATTAGAACTACAACAATTCAATTTCATAAGTCATCACATTCCACAATAAATGTTTTTGTGAAGTCAAGTGTAGCTAAGACCAATTCTTGGCACATTTCCTCTTTACAATGTTCAAAGGCCTTAATCGCTTATGGAGTCCAAGAAAATGTATCTTTCTTCAGTAGCATTGTTAGAGGTGATGCTATTCTCCCATGTTTCTTAAAAAACTTGTGATAATACCCTATCAACCTGAGAAATCCTCGAACATTCTTTATGTTTGTGGGGATTTTCCATTCCTTAATGTCTTTAATTTTGTTAGGGTCTACCTTAACACCCTGATGAGATACAATATGACCCAAATATTCAACCTCCTGTACTCCAAAGAAACATTTGGAGGATTTTGCATATAATTGTTTCTCCTCCAATAATTTAAGCACTCTATCAACATGTTGAAGATGATCCTTCCAAGACTTGCTATAGAATAGTATATCATAAAAAAATACTAACAATTTTTTTCTAAGGAATGGTTTGAAAACAAAATTCGTCAAACCTTCAAATGTTGAAGGTGCATTAGTAAGGCTAGAGGGTATGCCAAAAAAATCATAATGACCCTCATGAGTTTTGTATTTTGTTTTCAGAATGCCTTTAGTCTTCATTCTAATTTGATGATATCCTAAACAAATATCTAGTTTTATGAAGTAAATTGCTCCATGTAATTCATCGAACTATTCATCAATGATAGGAATGAGAAATTTATCTTTAATATTAAGCTTGTTGAGCTCCCTATAACCTAGATACATATACCATGATCCATCCTTCTTGTGCATCAATACTATTGGAGCATATAAAGAACTTTGACTAGGTTGAATTATACCAGCCTCTGACATTTATGCAACCATACGTTCAATTTCACTCTTTTGGGCATAGGGATATCTATAAGGTCTAATATTTGGAGGAACGCTTCCTGGAATCAAACGAATATCATGATCATGATCATAGATAGGTGCGGGGCCTTTTAAAGCCTCAAATACATTGGAATTATTGTCCAAGACTTTTTGGAGATCTAGAGAAATAAATGATTTTGATGTTTGAACCTCTAGTGAGTAGAATTATGCAATTATGCCTCATTGCTCTTTATTCACAAGATTTTTCTTTCCATTAGCGCTAATTTTCTTTCTTGGTTTCTGAGTGATACCGCTTAATTCAACTTCCTTTCCTTCCCAAAAAAATTTCAAGAAAAGTTCTTGAAAATTAAAAGCTAATGTCCCCAAAGATTGTAACCATTGGACTTATAGTACAACTTCAAAACCACACATTTGAATGGAAAGCATTATACTATTCAATACATATTCCCCCATGATTAGCTTGATATTATGGAACCTTCCATAACAATTTATAGTTCCTCCATTTCCAACCATCACTTGACACTCGAGTGCTGGATATAGGAAGAAATTCAATTCTTTGGCTATCTTACAATGAATAAAATTATGAGTACTACCTGAATCAATCAACACTATTACCCTTTTCTTCTTGATATGTCCTTCTATTCTGAGAGTTTGAGGAGTGGTAATTAGTAAGAATGCATTGCAAGATATGGTCAAATTCATTTCTTCTTTCTCTAGGGTTAGTTCCTCGTGTAAATCCTCCCCTTTGGATGTTTCTTGTTCCTTTTGCTTCCTCCTTTTCACAATTTATGTAGAATAATTTCTTCTTAGAACGCTTATGAAATTTACTGTATTTTCTATCACAATTGTAACAAATCCCCTTTTCTCTTTTTTCCTCCAATTTTTTTGTTGTCTATTAGGTTCCTATACCAATAGGAGTCATAATTTTGAATGAATAAGGTTAAGCCTTGTAATATTGCACATACCTTTTCTTTCTACAAATGTTTTCCATATTAAAAAATTAAAAAATGTAAAGAGGGTATGTCCTAGAAGAAAATTCAAAGGACAGAAAGAATAAGAAAAGGTAAAAAAAATGAAAATATATGAACCCCAAAATACAAAAAGAGACCATGAAAGTGTGTAAGTCTAAATGCCACTACTATTTACTTTTATGCATAATAATGATTGTGTGCAGCTTGTTATTCATGCCACAATCCATGGTAATCAAATTGTTTAATCTTGGTTATTCCATGCTTTTAATTTTATGTTTTTAGTTAGAGAATAAAATATGACCAAACAATTTAATCTTGGTAGATCATTAGATAGGTAGAGAAAATAAAAGGAACTCATCAGTTTAATCTAAGCCCTTGGATGATATAAGGTTAGAATTAGATAGATTACTTTTCAAAAGAAAAACAGATGATAAGGGTTTGCTAGCTTAAATGCACCCAAATAAAATGAAGAAAAAATGGTAGGGTAAGTAATGGGTAAGTAGAAGAAAGGTTGTTGAAGTTCAAAGTTGGTTGGATCAAAACATATGTATCATGCTTAGACACATAATTTTATATGTATGATCAACAATGGAAGCAAAAACAAAGGTTTGCAAGTTAACATGTTTAACTCCCCCTCATTCATTTTTCCCCTTACTTACTAATTCCCTATCCACAAGTATATTCTATACTTTAAATCCTTCAAGTCAAAGAGGCTCAGAGCATTTCTCTAACTTTTGGTGGGACCGGACCCTCGGCTTAATGACTTATGGACATCAAGTGTTAGAATCCCCTTCATGAAAGTCATCCCCCTTCACTACCCTAATAAAACCCATTTTCCTATGGTTAAACTTCATTTGCCTAGGAAAAGAAAAGCAACTCCATGTTAAATCCCTTTTCATTCAGAAAACCCACAAAAACATCTTCTCCTAAGTATTGAGTGTATGTATTTAAAGTGTGCAAATATTACATTTTACATTATGCTTAGGATATACCCACTCCACCAATTTCATATTATTTTTTAATTTTTATTATATAAATCCCATAATACCTTTTCCCTTATATTAATTAAATCCCCTATGTAATATCCCAACCCTTAGTTTTAATAAAAAATATAAAATTCACCCCATATCCTGACAAAACCCTCTTAATATGCCCCTGCGCAATGTACCTAAACTAAAACCCGTCATTAAAACCCCGCCCAATCAATTAAACCCATGATTAAGTCTTAATTAATCACAAACCACTGAATTTTAAAACCTTGGGTCCCCCCGAAACCCACGCTGTTATCACCCACTCACCTCCCTCACTCGACTCCCATATGATCACTGTCCCCCTCATCTCACAATCCACAGCCATATTGGCTACGCCCAATGATCGATCATTACTTGCTCAATAAAGTGGTTTTCCCCGGCCCCCCGATTGCTATGTGTCAATCTCTAAAGTAGATCGGGTGACCCCTTGTCAATACCTCCTGACCCTCATAAGTGGTGTGATGGCCTGGAAAACAACCTCCCCGCTTGACCCGATAAACCACCTACTGTTCATTCATAAACTTTTCCACCAAAAAGTGACCATTGCTCCATAAAAAGGCTGGGAAGCCCTTTTCCATATTTTTTTTGCTCGAGCTCTTTGTAAACCTCTACAAACTAGTGTGACACCTACAAACCTAAAAACTACAAACTAACCTCATTCCAGTCCTCAAAGAAGTTGCGGAGACCACCTACAAAACTCTCAGAGCCCATCCAACCTTCCATCGTCATCCAGAACACCAATTTGAAGTCAATTCACCTAAACTCTTGGTATTTGTGAATGAATTACCAAACCCCCTTTCAAAGTTTGAAAAGGTTCACTCTTGAAGTATTTTAATTAAGTAAACTTAATTGAAACTTAATTTAAATTTAAAAAGCCTGCGACCAAACCCTTCTGAAAATTTCCAGTTTCCATTTAAAAACCCCTAAATAAACATTTAAAGCCAAATTCAAATCCACAAGAATTGAATTATGGCTTCCCCTGTTGCCATGGATGTCAGACCTATCACAACTCCCTATCTAGACCTAAACCACTTTTCCCTGGCAGAAAGGGATTTCCAAATCAAAGATACCAGTGCATATGAGGTCCTACTAAAACTTCATTATCTGAGTAGGGACATATAGCTAAACCATTCCAATGACATTGGTCTTTAGGAATCCAATTTACCCAAATACCAATTTCCCCAAGTGCATGTCTTCCCTAAAATTGTCTATATGTGCCATTCCTGTTACATTCCCAGCCAAAGAGCTATTATGTCCCTTGACCAAAAGATTTTGTTGACCATCATAGCTGAATCAATCAATGAGATGTTACAGCTCCAACCAGGCCCAAACCTAACCCCACTCTCCTTGGGGATTTGTTGGACCAGTACTCCAACTTGAGTCTGTTTAGGTTAGCCCAAATATTCCAGACATTCATTGTAGAAGAGCAGCATATTCCCAAAGATCCCCCGCCATATGTTTCTGCCATTTTCTCTGAAAGGGAAAAGCACATTGTCACCATGATATCATGCATTTTGTTTTGCACTACTAATGAATTTATCGATGAGCTTATCTTAGCCTTCATGTCTATTTACACCCCAAGATAGCCTCCTGTTGTTTTGTATGATTATACCCAGTTCATAGCTGAAAGGATGCATGAACAGTTCACCAGAATGCACAATGAGAGAGTATATAAATACTCATATGTTCTCTACCATATGTTCCTATACTATCTACCAAATAGATTTCCTTTCACTCTTCAAAAGCTTGATTCCAAAGGCTAGCCTAGGTTTGTCATATTTTGGACCCCACTTTTCCACAAGTTTCAATCACCATACACCTATACATATTTCATTGATTCTTTTGTTCATCCAGTCATGACCATGTTGACAGGAATCCCTCCACCTAGAATAAGTCAAGAGATCAAAAGGGTGCTTCAGTTGTCTAAACAAAGAAAAGTGGGAGATTGGTACCTTTACCAAAATCACATAGAGATAAGAATCTATGGTTACCAGCTTGCACCATATAAACTACCCAAATACCTCCCCATGAGGTTATTTGCTCTAGAGTACTATAGACAAATAATGAACTATGATGAGATCAATTTTGTCTCAGCTAAGAAAAGCTCACAATTTAAAGTCAAAAACTAGTTAGGCCCCTTCATTTGTAATTATAAAGAGGCGGGGGAGGAGGCAAACCAAATTTTGCAGCAAATGAAGTTGCAAAAGAGTTTCATGTGGAGGTATGACCCCCAGGAGTTTATGACCAGATTGAGAAAGAAGGCCAAGTTGGGACCTTATATTCATCACCCTATACTAGAGAGAAAGATACGCCAATCAATATGAGTGGGTGGAAAACACTCTTATAGACAGGGATAGTACAAAGGTAGATGTAGAGAGTACCTTGATTGACTTAGAAAGACAGGCTGATGAGAGCTCAATTCTATAGGTACCTAAATAGCTAGAAAGAACCATGAGCACTCCTCCTATCATGCAGACTCCTTAGAATGAGGAAAAGAATCCCAAAAGGACCAGAGAGGAACCCTAAGGTTTCAGAATGGGCACATCAAATATACAATATGAGACCAGTCAGAGCAAAAGGCCTAAGCTAAATCTTGTTTCAGAGTAAGAAGACATGGAAGGATTAGTAGAAATAACTGATACTGAGCTAGATAGAAGTAAAGGAACAACTCCATCTGGGGAAACATAGGGACCATCCACATCACAGACCTAGATTTTTGAAAGGCAGCTAAGTGTAGAAGTATCCTCATTCAGTAAGCCTATTAATAAGGATAAGGATATAAAAGTTAGATATAAAGAGATCAAGATGAGAAAAGAGAAACTGAAGGCCCAAAATTATGCTCAGTATCTCAAACTCACACCTACTAATCAGACTGGGTTGATGTCAGTTGTCGACATCAAATAGGGAAAACTACAAATGTCCTACATAAAACCAACTGTACAACAGCCAAGGACATCAGCAGATTACAAGAAAATTGATTTTGAAGTGTTGGCAAGGGATATTCATCCCATAGACCAAATTTATTTTCATAATAGGTTGGAGAACCCATTAACTGCAGAATTCATTGACCAACATCTCAAGTCAATATCAGTTAGAGAAGGCCTCCTCATAGGCCAAAGACACCAAAATTAAGTCTTTGGAAGATTTAGTGATTGAATTGGGACATGATCCCAAAGACATTAAAGCCACTAAATAGCTGATAAAGAAAAATAATGATGACATCGCAGCACTTAAAAAACAATTGAAGATACCTGAGCTACAACATACCTAAACACAGGAGGTCTTGGAGAGCCAAACTAGACATGTATAATTAATGGACCTAGTCTTGAAACTCAATTATCAATTAATAGAAACAGAGAAGGAATTCGACACTTTAATCCAATTGAAGAAAAGTGATATTGCCACTACACCTACAAATGTCATCCCAACAGTCTCAACAGCAGTCCCTTCCACTTTGGTAGCCTCACTGGCTCCCAAAGTTCCTATACCTATAGCACAACCAATTTCCACAGAGTCTACATCAGCAACAAGTGCATCAGGTGAGGAAGCAACAAAGTTGGTCAGAGCCAGGAGGAAATGTCCATATAGGCTACATAGATGAACAAACTGAAAAAAAAAAAGGTGACAATCTTGGAAACATATTACAAGCTTGCCAAAATCATGTGCAAGGAAGAAGTGCAGAAAGAAGCCAAAATGAATGAAAGATTAAAAGCCATGGAGAAGGATCTGGCATTGAAGGAACCCCTTGGGCAAGCCAAGGATCTATTATGGGCCAATATCATTGACTCTGTCAATGATATTTGGCCATCCATTTAGGTGATTTTTGAACAAAAATATCTAATCAAGATGGCCACAGAGGCTATCCAAAGAGTCAAGGAAGAATTAGGAGACATGCATGAAGATGCTACTAGACTTATCCACTTCCTCAATAGTAAAAACAAGTATGAACTTCAAGAATTATATATGGAAGATAGAACTGAAACAATTTTGGAAGTGAGGAAGGTCCTTTCCAAGAGAAACTTGATGTTAAACTTCAAGAACAAAAGTCAAAATATGTAGGTAGCCATTGATAGATTCATGGATAAGTTTCAAATTTTAAGAGAGAAAGGGTTACCCATTCCCTTAGTTATAAATGATAAGCTCATGACACAATAGGATTACAACAATAAACTCAGAGAGATAGCAATAGAACACGTTAATACATCTTTAACGAAGGCATTGCCAACAGGAAAAGTAATATACCACACGTTTAAAAACTTGTTTTACCTCCAATATGAGGTAAAACACTTGTTCATCAATAAGCATACTTTTTCCAAGTACACTGGGAAAGATGAGATATATAAAAGGATGCTGAAGATCCAATTACCTAATGCTGAAATGTGGGAAAAATTGACTGGTTTATTGTAAGGAAAATGCAGTAAAAGGGTAAAAGTAAAACAACCAGGTGAAAATATGAAAACAGGTCAACGGGGTCAAAGAGTATCAGTGTCAAAGTGTATCAGATGAAAGCCTAAATTGACTAAAGCCTCCAGCATTAAATTTCAAACAGCAAAGAGCATAGAGGGCTAAACCCAAACCATAAAGGCCAGCATTACCAAATAAATGGGACATCAATGGAAGTAGTTCAATAGTTGTCTCTATCTTCTTGCTAGAAGATATTTCTATTTCCTAAATTAAATCTCAAGTTAGTTTGAGATAGTTTGTAATAATTTTTGTATAAATACTTCACAATTCAAAGTATGTAGGGTGGATTCTTAGACATTTCTATAGACTTCTTGATCAAAATACTGTAAAATTATTGTATCATTGACTGAGCAAGCAAGCTGGATTGATGAATAAAGACAAGATATTTCACAAGATTCATGTGTTGAGTGAAGTGCAGACAAGTATTTTCTTATGTTATTATTATCTTTCTTAAAGTTTTTCCACAACCTTTAATGTATCTCTAAATCTGAATGCCATAACTGGAATAATATCTCAGAATTTATTTAATTACACTTTGTTTTAACAGTTAGGCATATAAATGTTTTCTACTGATATCTAAGTTAAGGAATTCTTAATTGATCCTTAGTTAAGGTTGTTTCTTGCTAATCCAAATCAAAGGATTCCTAAGTTCCCTTTGCTTTCCATTACGCTCCATTCCTCCTTTAGATCTTGGTCTGAGAACCCTTAATTGCTTTCTCACCCTGATTAAAACCATTTCACCCCCCTGTTCCAAAGACCTGCACTTTACTTTGCTAGCTTGCCCTTTGAACATTCCCTTTAGTGAGTTGATCCAGTTCTGCTACCCTTATGTTGACTCCATAGCCCAACAGGCTAAATACATCATTCTATCCATCTGTTTTAAGGATCCCACCATCCAATTTTGAATACAAAACAAAAAACCCCCTGAACATTCATAACTAGTCTGAAATCCCAGCAAACAAAGCTAAATCAAATAGAGAGAGCCCTCTCTGAGCCTAGGTTGGCTAGAGCCTATGCTCAAAAGTTGGTTTGTGGTTACCTCGGTCATTTTCTTTCTTCTAATAACTTCTAGAGAAATTCCTGAGTGATAACATAGTGGCGACCATACTGGGGACCATCGAATCCTCAACCCTAATAAAGCTTTCAAAAAATTTTAAATCTACATTCTAAGCCTCTTAAAGTCATTTGTTAGAAGTTATTTTGAAAAATATCATAAAAACAATTAAAAATTTTGAAATTCTAGTTTCTAGGAAGACTCATTTTACTAGGGCTAATCCAAATCCAAACCCTGCCCCAATAGTTGATAATCCCAACCTAATTTCAAGAAAATCAAAAAAAGAAGAAAGTTTGGTTAGCCAATTACCATTAGTTAAAGCTAATTCATGTCCCGATGAGAGGTTATTTTTAGAAGAACTCCCCTTTGATGTACCATTTTATCTTTCATTATTCAAAACAAAATGTGAAAATGCAATTAATGAAACTGTCCTAGATCCTAACTTTATTGCAAACCTTGAAATTCAATAGACCAACAAATCAATTGATGAATACATTTTTAAATCTCCACAATCATCCATTAATATTTCCATGACCCCTGAGCTTTTTGAAAAATTGTCCACGACTTTGAGTTCACCATTCTTCCCTTCAACTTCAATAATAGTACCTTCTAAAGTCCATTCTTCACCACCATTTATACCTTCACTCCCTCACCAACTTATCATTACTCATTCATCATCTACTAGTCCTAGTTCGTCATCCATTGTTGCATCATCTCCAAGTACCTCAACCCCACATCTCAGCCCCTCCCAACTTATAGCAATGGCAAACATATATGCTCCTCTTGTTTTACCTACCCAACTTCATGTTATGCCTGCAGATTATCATAGTAATATTTTCCTGTTTGATGCTATTGGTCACTACACTACGCATCAACATGTAAACAAGATGTCTAACTTTTTTGAATTACATGAAATAGATGAAGCAGATGTCTAGATGAGACTCTTTGCCCAAACTTTGACTAGTGATGTCAAGAAGTGGTTTAAAGTCTTTCCTGCCAACCATATTGCAGACCTAGAAAATTTCCAAAGGTTGTTTATTGATAGGTGGGAAAAGAAAAATAATCCCTTACAAATCCTTTCAAAACATGAGAATATTAGAAGGGGACCTAATGAAACTGTTCAAGATTACTACACTAGATTCAATAATATATATAACGCAATCCCAGTTAACCTTAGACCCCCACTTGAATTATCATTAATAAAGTTCCCTGATGGTTTTCACACAGATATGGCATACCAACTTAGGGAAAGAAACCCCCAACATTAGAATAAATGCAAAGTGTAGCTGTTAGTGTAGAAGCTAATTTGTTAGCTAAAAGGGCTAGAGTTAGAAATGAAAGGAGAGGAACTGCAAAGGATGAAACCTCACCATCTGACATTAAAATAGATAGTTTAGCCAAAAGTATGGAAAGAATAATGGATAGAATAGAGAGCATGGAGAGGGAACCTCAATGGGATAACCAACAAGCACCTCCATTTAGAAACCCAAATTTTAGAAAAAACCAAAACATTGGGAAAAATGGACCAGATCATAACATTAGGCCTCATTTTCAAGAAAATTATGTAGATACATCCCAGTCGAAAGATCCAAAACAAGATACACAAATTAACCTAATGGGAATAAATTATGAGGACACTATTTTTCTAGCCCAAGATGAGCAAGAACCGTATATGCTGCAGCAATTACAAATACAGTATGGGGAATCATTTGATTACAAACAAGGATATGATTCTGCCATCTTTGAAGTTCATAAATAGTATAATCTAAGAAGCAAAAGGAATGTTGATGTCCCTGACCAAACCAAGAAAACAGTACAAAATCAACCCAAGAAAATAAATGAATCCTTTGTTTCAAAAATCCTCCAAATTCTCCCTAGGGAAAACCCAAAACCTTCTAGCCCTGCAATTATAGACATGACATCTAATCATCCTTCTACTGATCAACCATCCACTTCAATTCCACCTAAGGAACCAGTGGACAAAGCTCAAAAAATCATATTTGAAAATCCACATAAGGAGGTCCCCAATAAAGGAAAAGAAGACCATCCTACTCAAATCCTTGCTGCAAAAGTTCAAAACCTTCAAACAGAAAAGGTCTCTTGCCATTCAATTTGGGAACGGAGATAGCAAAGATAAATATTTCAGTTCCTTTAACAGAACTAATCAAGAATGAAATTTATAAATCACATATAACCCAGAGCTTAAACATTGTTGAAAATGACAATTTAGTCAACTTGTCTGATGACCAACCAGAACTCATATTTGGCCCAGATGTTAATGGAAAACCATTAGAAGGATGAGTTCCTCCTTTTTACATTAGCCTTAGTATCCATGACAAAATTCTACACAATGCAGTGTTAGATTTTGGGGCCTCCCACAACTTAATTCCCAAATCACTAATGGAGAAATTAAACCTAGACATTACAAGGCCTTACAAAGACTTATTCTCATTTGACTCCAATTAGGTAAAGTGTCTAGGATTGATTAAAGACATGTGTGTCACTTTAGTCCAATATCCTACCAAAAGCATCCTTATGGATATTGTAGTTGTTGACATCCCACCAAAGTATGGCATGTTGTTATCCAAGTCATGGGGAGCCAAACTTCAAGGAGCCATATGCAACAATCTCTGTTTTTGGACAACCTAAGAAACTATATCGAGAAACCTTAATGAAATATATGGTAAGTAGCCAAGATCAGCCTCAAAAATTTCCCATCTACTCCATACACTCAGATTGTAGAAATTTTGAATAATTTAACACATATTCAATAGATATTATCCTGATCATGTACTATTGCGGAAAACATACACAATACATAAGCTCCTCTACGTTGATCATCAATATAGCAGCATCAATAACAATAAAACATCAAGAGCATTCACACATTAACACAGTATGTATCCCGGGGAAAGCATCTCGCTAAAAACCCCAACTATCTGTATATTAATGATTGAGTCATGTAACATTACAAAGTACAATGCTTATCACAAGCAATCCAGTACCAGCTCCAACTGTTACACACAATACAGCTCAGATCTGAATCAATCACTGGCTCAGATCTCTTGCGCTGCTTGCCTGCCTCTGCTGCTCAATACCTGCACAAGAACCGGTGATGATTCCAAGGCAGCCACGTCTTTCCTTGGCTAAATCACGTGAGAACAAGCTACAATGTGGGCAAACTCATTGGCATACTCAATCCCCTGATTTGTGCAAGATCTGGTGCACAACTATAGTCACAACTGATAGCAATATGATTCTCTAACAACTGTCCCTGCTGAACTGAACATGCACTGACATGCAACTGAGTTAACTGATGTATTCATTAGTTGTATTATGAGTAAATAACTTGTGAATTAATTAATAACTAATTCACCCAACTCATCTCTAGTCTATTTGCCAGTTAGACTAAATACAACCAGTTTAACAAAGCTAAACTGAACACAACTCCATCAACTGCACCTCCAGTCCACTAAACTCAACTCACTTGAGTTCTAACTGAAGTCATGCATGAAAAAACTACTCACCCATAAGAAAACCGTATTTCCTTCTGAGAGCTGCATGTACCACATCCGTAGCTCAAACTGAAGTGCTCCAAGAGAATAAGACAAAGTTTATAGTCTAAATATTATTATGAGCTAATAATATTTGACTATTCTATAAGACTAGCAGTCACTCCGCTGTGATCTAAAAATAGAAGTCCATCTATTTTTCCAACTTGATCAATTATCCATAAACAACAACCTGCAATCCATAGACATGACCCATATGTCTAAAAATAGACATAGTCTAAAAATAGACTTGCGCCAAAAATAGCCTGCGGGCCCACTTAGTGAAGGCGACTCTTTTCACTAAGCTCCATCATCTTGTTGCAATCTCAACACTACCTCTCGACAAGATATGGATTATCAGCAACCCCTATCTTGCCTCGGTGGTACTCGAATTTGCTCCTGGTGAGAGCCTTCGTCAGAATATCAACATCCTGATCCTCCGTTGGAATGTAGAAAAGTAACATGATCCTCCACTGCACACAATCTCTGATATGATGGTACCTGATGTCAATATGTTTAGATCTATCATGAAATACAGGATTAGCCGAGAGTTTAA